>CM059314.1:8015000-8035000 GCA_030340665.1 Neosalanx taihuensis
GCTCTCACCTCAGACTCCAAGCACACACACACACACGCTCTCACCTCAGACTCCAAGCACACACACACACGCTCTCACCTCAGACTCCAAGCACACACACACACACGCTCTCACCTCAGACTCCAAGCACACACACACACACGCTCTCACCTCAGACTCCAAGCACACACACACACACGCTCTCACCTCAGATTCCAAGCACACACACACACACGCTCTCACCTCAGACTCCAAGCACACACACACACACACACACTCTCACCTCAGACTCCAAGCACACACACACGCTCTCACCTCAGACTCCAAGCACACACACACACGCTCTCACCTCAGACTCCAAGCACACACACACACGCTCTCACCTCAGACTCCTTGTAGTAACGCTCAGGGATCTCGTCGTAGGCGATGTCGACGAAACAGACCTCTCTCTCTTGGTCCTTCAGCTCGCTGTCAAAGATCTGAGAACACACACACACACACACACACATTAATGATCCATATAGATCATTGATGTTCTTTTTTTAACTTCAGAATATTACCCTACTGGCAAAACCAAGCTTCAAAGCTTTTCCACTGCTGTACCCTTTACAGATCCTGTCATTTACAGTCTCCTGAGCACAAGCAGGATTTGCTTGGTGACATTTAGATCAAACACTCTTCGATGGCAGGAAGATCTGAATTATGCCCTCAGTTTAAAGGGTTACAGGTTTCGGTTTTGGTTGTTAAAGGTAACCTCAACAGCAGCCACAAGAAGCAGAGATGATTCCCCGTGCAGCCTGTAGGAGGCACTCTAGTCTTGGGTGGTAGCTCTGTTGTGTGGTTTGCAAAGGTGATGCGTTTGACACCGGTTCATAGACCAGACCAGTGTATCTCTCTCTCTCTCGCCCTTTCTCTGTCTCTTTCTCAGACACACACACGGATATTCTCTCTCTCACACACACAGGTACTTTCACTTTCAGAAAAACACACACACAGATACTCTATCTCATGTACAAAGATCATCTCTCTCTATCGCTCTCTCTCTCACACACACACACACACACACACACACACACACACACACACACACACACACACACACACACACACACAGATACTCTCTCTCTATCTCTCACACACACACACACACACACACACATACACACACACACACACACACACACACACACACACACACACACACACACACACACACATATACTCTATCACTGTCTATCTATCAGGCTCTCCCACAGGCTAAACCCAGAACAATAACATTACAGTGTGTTCTATGTATGCTTGAGTGTGTGTGCATGTGCACGTGAATGCAAGACTGTGTGTGTGTGTGTGTGTGTTGGGTTACAGAGTGCTCTATTACCAAAAGCCTGAGGGTGGGAATCCAGCCACCGCTACCACAAAGTCTTTAAAGATTTTCAAATCTCTCCACGCTGAGGATATCCAATCTTCTCGCTCTGAGCTATAAGCTAATGATACGGCCGGTGCAGACGTCAAGATGTTGACGTTATCGCTTTAAACCTGACAGGAGGAAGAGGAAGGTGTCCTGTCTGGAGGAAGATGCGAACGGAGAGAGAGCTTCTTTCACAGCTCTTTCTCTCTCTCTCTAATGCATGTACAACATAACAAATGTGGATGTAACTTACTAGTTTGGATGTTAGATGGCTCAGTGGGTTAAGGCGTTGGCTTCATGAGTGGAAGATTGTGAGTTCAAACCCCGGCTTTGTCTAAGTAATGTTGTTTCCATGGGCAAGGCACTTCACCCTACTTGCCCCAGGGGGGAATATCCCTGTATCCCTGTTGCCCCCGGTGACCCAGGGCTGTGCTAAATGTCATTGGTCAGCATGAGGCCTTGGACGGTTGGCTTGGCTAGTTGGAGCGATGTGTTAAGTGCTCTGCCTTTTTCCTTTCACATTCCCGATCTGATGCTTTCCTTTTATTTACCCTCCCTCCCTCCCTCCCTCCCTCCCTCCCTCCCTCCCTCCCTCCCTCCCTCCCTCCCTCCCTCCCTCCCTCCCTCCCTCCCTCCCTCCCTCCCTCCCTCCCTCCCTCCCTCCCTCCCTCCCTCCCTCCCTCCCTCCCTCCCTCCCTCCCTCCCTCCCTCCCTCCCTCCCTCCCTCCCTCCCTAACCCTGAGTTACACTCATGCATGCTGACATGTCACCCCCTGATGTGACAGCGTTGCTCTTTCACACTTTTAGTGACAGAAGGACTCCTTGGAGAGGGAGGGAGGGAGGGAGGTCACACACACATGCAGGCTAGGAGGGAGGAGGAGGAGAGGGAGGAGGTGATGGGGCGAGAGGAGGAGGAGGGGGGGAGAGGGAAAGAGGGAGGAGATAGAGGAGGGAGCCAGAGAGTAAGAGACAGTTTGTCCACAGCAAAAGACAAAGAGATCCGATGCTGGGGAGAGGATAGCGACGCGGACAGCAGGGAGAGAGAGAGAGCGACCAAGAGAGAGAGAGAGAGCCAGAGAGAGAGAGAGAGAGAGAGAGAGAGAGGGAGGGAACAGTGACAGAGAGACTAATAAGAGGAAAGGAGAGGGAGCGAGTTACTCATTCTGTCCGTTTGTGTTGCAGAGGAGCCTCCAGAGAGATGACAGACAGAACAGAGGCCATAAGGGACCATATTAAATGTGTATGGCATTCATCCATGGGAGTGTGTGTGTGTGTGAGTGTATTTGAAGCAGTGGGGGTGGTGTGTGTGTGTGTCTATTAGAGAAAGAGCGAGAGAGGCCGAGAGAGACAGAGAAACATGCCTCAGACACGGAGAGAGAGCGGGGGAAGAAATGTCGACCGCATTAAAGTCCCTACCCTGGATCATTCCCCATCACAAACCCCTCAGTCTGGTTCCGAAAGCATGTGCGCCCCCCCCCCCCCCCCCCCGACCCCAACGTTCATGTCGCACCTTGTTTTCCTTGCACAATAATTTGTTAAGACATAACATTGATTACATGGAGACACGGTGGGGAAACAACACGATCGCATCTTTGCAGGCAAACACACACACAGGGTTCGCACTGGTTATTCCATGTCCTAAAAACAGATCCTTTCCTTTGTCTGCTGTCTGCTTGCCCTGAAGGTGCAGCACATCTGACTCTGAACTGTGTGTGTGTGTGTTCTCGCACACAGACACTGCCCAAAGCATTTTTGCGGTGTGGTGGACAGAGGTAAGCTGTGTTTTTACTGCTTCTGATGCGCTTTAAGCTGATGTTGTCTGGACTTGTGACGTTTTGTCCCATCGCAACCGAAACCGGGTCACACGTACGCAAATTCGCAGAGAAAGTTTTGGAAGAATATTTGCTTTTTTGCAACATTTCTAGCAACACGGACACCCACGAACGTGCGTACGCTCGCTGCCCACCTCGATTTTTTAATCTTCACGTCAGGGAAAGCATTTTGGTGACTAATAACAGGGTGAACGGTTCGAAAAGGAATGAAATGTTCTCTTCAATCAGCTAAGCAGCTTCTGGCTGGCTGTCAGAGACTCTGAGACGTGGAACATTATGATATTGGTTTATCAAAGTGAAGGCTGGGGAAGGAGGCGGAAAGACGAACGTTCCGCGTTCTCCGTCGTAAATCCTTTGGCGCGGGAGCGTCCACGTCGAGGGGCAACGCCACCGCAGAGATGCGGCCCGCGGACGCACGCAACGGGCGAGAGGAAACCCGGAACCCAACCCCACGCACGCACTTACGTTGTCGTTGATTCCCTTGTTGTCTTCGTATTTGGTCTCTATGTGGATGGAGAACTTGGGGAGGAAGGAGCACTGCAGGGTGAAGCAGAAACCAGAGGACACTTAAGACACGGTCACAACTTACATTACACACTCTTTACAATGACATTCAGTCATTCATCAGACGCTCTTATCCAGAGCGACTCACAGCACAGTACAGGGACATTCCCCCCTGAGGCAAGTAGGGTGAAGTGCCTTGCCCAAGGACACAACATCACATAGCCACTCTTGTGTGTGAGTTCCTCATGTGCCTTACACATTTTCGCCTCAATTTCACGCTCCTTCCCCCTCCCCTCTCCCGCCACCCCTCTCATTCCCTCTCTTGTCCCTCCCCCCCACCCCCACCCTCTCTCTCTTGACTTGTTCCTTTGCAACATCATACTATATTCGGATGAAATGAAATGCCATGCTCCCCTGTCAATGGGACCTATCGGAGATTCAGGCAGACATTGTACATCATTTGACACGTAAATAGCAGCGAAATGGCTTTAAGCTGAGAAGCGAAATGATCCTTCTGAGGAGGCAAATAAGAGGAATTGATGTGTCTTTATCACCCCAGAGCACATGTTCGGCTGCACAACTCATCACCATGGAGCTACACTTAATATAGCATGCGCACACACATGCACCACCCACACACACACACACACGGAGGCACACACACACACACACGGAGGCACACACACACACACAGACACGGGCGTAAACTAAATCCTTCAACCCCCCCCCCCCCCCCACACACACACAAATTCACACAGGAAATATGCTCGTAGACACACACACACACACACACTCTTTCAGCTGGAGCTATGAATTCTCACACACACGGAAGCACACACACTCAATTGTGGATCCCCCCCCCCTACACACACACACACACACACACACACACACACACATCACTGCATGGTACATTGGCAGCACACACAGGAGCTCTATCCTCGCACACTAAATCCAAAAGACAACTCGCATTATAAACACGGGCCCATATGAACACAACGCACAAGGAGGCTTACGAATCACCCCCTTCCTACAGCTGACCTAACCCAGCCACCAGGACACAGGGCCGGGGTAACACAGCACGCTTTCTCCCTCTGGGGGCCTGGAGCTAAGGGACAGGTTCTGATTGGTTGTCACGGGCAGGACCTCAGGGGCCCGGCGATCGATTAGAGAAGCTGGAAGGTACTCACGGTGTACTCTGGAGATCCGGGGGGGGGGGGGGGGCACGGGGGGAGACACAGGGAGACAAAACACAACAGGGTTAGAACCTTGCTGACTGGATCGGATCTACACAGCGGGGAACAGCCATGAGACAGACTGACAGCAAGACAGCCATCTTGTTGTGGTGACGATGCAAGTGTTGGAGGATAGGATAGGATATCAGCGGTGTTATGGTGTTGTGATACGAGATGACAGACCGACAACACCTCCAGGTTATGATGCAAGGCTAAGACTTCAAGCTAAGAAGCTAAGAGAAGGACTGTGGCTAAGACAATGCTAAACTGAGGATAAGGACTAGGAGGGGGAGGCTGAGGATAAGGACTAGGAGGGGGAGGCTGAGGATAAGGCCTAGGAGGGGGAGGCTGAGGATAAGGACTAGGAGGGGAAGGCTGAGGATAAGGACTAGGAGGGGGAGGCTGAGGATAAGGACTAGGAGGGGGAGGCTGAGGATAAGGCCTAGGAGGGGGAGGCTGAGGATAAGGACTAGGAGGGGGAGGCTGAGGATAAGGACTAGGAGGGGGAGGCTGAGGATAAGGACTAGGAGGGGAAGGCTGAGGCTGAGACTAAGACTGAGGCTGGGGCTAAGGCTGAGACTAAGACTGAGGCTGAGGCCTAGGAGTGGGAGGCTGAGGATGAGCATAAGGCTGAGGCTGGGGCTAAGGCTGAAGCTGGGGCTAAGGCTGAGACTAAGACTGAGGCTGAGGCCTAGGAGTGGGAGGCTGAGGATGAGGATAAGGCTGAGGCTGGGGCTAAGGCTGAAGCTAAGGCTGAGGCTAAGGTTGAGACTAAGACTAAGGCTGGGGCTAAGGCTGAGACTAAGACTGAGGCTGAGGCCTAGGAGTGGGAGGCTCAGGATGAGGATAAGGCTGAGGCTGGGGCTAAGACTGAAACTAAGGCTGAGGCTAAGGTTGAGACTAAGACTAAGGCTGAGAGTAAGGCTGAGAGTAAGGCTGAGGCTGAGGCTAATTCTATATTCTCAGTGTTTTAGCAGTTAAGTAGATTAGATTGGGTTAGCTTTGTGTGCATCTGCTGGCGTTACGGTCGATAAGCGGTTGGGATTCTCTTCTGGATCCACTGGACCCATTAACTGTGGCTGGCCGCAATGCATGCTGGCTCTCAAATAACACTTCGACCTGACCCAGGGCAGGGTGTGTGTGTGTGTGTGTGTGTGTGTGTGTGTGTGTGTGTGTAGAATAACAACTGAGAGAGAAAATGCGAGCGTTCAGCCCAGCAAAAGAATAATCACGAGCTTAGGTCAAAGAGAGAATGTGTGTGTGTGTACTCACCTGTGATGGTGTAGGGATAATAGTTCCAAGCCTTTTCAGTCACGTAGAAAATTTTGGGCACCACTGCACGAGCCCAACTAGGCAACTTACTGAGAGAGACAGAGAGACAGAGAGAGACAGAGAGAGAGAGGGAGAGAGAGACAGAGAGAGAGAGACAGAGAGAGAGAGAGAGAGAGAGAGAGAGAGGCAGAGAGACAGAGACAGAGAGAGACAGACAGAGATAGAGAGGCAGAGAGAGAGAGAGACAGACAGAGAGAGAGGGAGAGAGAGACAGACAGACAGAGAGAGAGAGAGAGAGGCAGAGAGAGAGACAGACAGAGAGAGAGGGAGAGAGAGACAGACAGACAGAGAGAGAGAGAGAGAGGCAGAGAGAGAGACAGACAGAGAGAGAGGCAAGAGAGAGAGAGACAGACAGAGACAGAGAGAGAGGCAAGAGAGAGAGAGAGAGAGGCAGAGAGAGAGGCAGAGAGAGAGGCAGAGAGAGAGAGAGAGAGAGAGACAGACAGACAGACAGACAGAGACAGAGAGAGAGAGAGAGACAGACAGACAGAGAGAGAGAGAGACAGACAGACAGAGAGAGAGGCAAGAGAGAGCAGAGAGAGAGAGAGACAGACAGACAGAGAGAGAGGCAAGAGAGAGGCAGAGAGAGAGAGAGACAGACACACAGAGAGAGGCAGAGAGAGAGAGAGAGACAGACAGAGAGAGAGAGGCAAGAGAGAGGTCTGATTAATGGATTAATAACATCACTGTCATCAGTGCTATCCATTTAAATTGACTGACAGTCCCTCCATTCCTGTCAATGAATCTGCAACCTGCACAATGGCTTGACAGGGTAACTCTGACTACATGTTATGTACCCAGTTAGGAGTGGTGAGACTTAAACAGAGAACGACAGAATAAACAATATTGGGTTTCAGAGAGCTTGATACAGGATGTTTAGTGGTATGTTTGTGTGTGTGTTCCTCTCAGTGCCTCTTAGTGTGTAACATCAATCGATTCAGTTTGTGTGAGATTGTGGTTGTGTGTTATTGATGGAATGGTTGTGCCACTGATTCAAACTGCAGGGAGTCAGGTGGCTGAGCGGTTAGGGAATCGGGCTAGTAATCAGAATGTTGCCGGTTCGATTCCCGGCCGTGTAAAATGATGTGTCCTTGGAACCTGCCAGTAATGCACCAGAGATATCGCTCATGTCTCTGGTGTGTGTGTGTGTGTGTGTGAGACAGTGAGAGAACGAGAACGAGAGAGAGAGCGTAAAGGTGAGAGTGTCATCTAAGAAAACAACCACATCTTCAGAATTCCCTCTTGATTGACAGGTGGACAACAAGGAGGGGGAGGGGGGGTGAGATGATGACAAGGTGACTATGTTGACTGTGCGTGGGCGATGTCGGCAGAAAATATCTGCCGAGCGCCAAAACAGCATTGTGCCACCAACGTGGCGAAGCTGCCATTCACATGCGTATTAAAAACACGATGATCGACAGCTCCGCCCCCTCCACCTGCTCATTTCTCTCCATCTTCCGCTATTCTTTTCTTCTTTTTAACACCGCAATCCTGCCAAGTCTTCACGCTGGTGCTTCCCAAACTGCCAATCATGACCGTGATCAACCAAACCCACTTGTTTTCACACCAAACGGGTTCGAAAACAGAAATGATCCATTCTCCTGCTTCCAGGGACCCGTTCTGTGTAAAGTAGCCTCAGCTTAACTCCATCGCAAAATCAACCAACCGGGGGCTCATTGGTAACGAGCGCCATCGTCAGAACGAGCCTCCGATCGATGCTGGCGGTGAATCGCCAGCTGGTGATTGGTCGAGCCAGAAAACTCGCAAGTTTGGCTGAATTCGTCAGCGGGTAATTGGGAGTCGGGATCCCAATTTCCTGGCGGTGTTGTCGAGTAAATCGGATTCTTGGACTCTGTCCCGTTACATTTAGCAGTTTTAAGGTTTGGACGCCGCCTTGCGAAAGAGCTTTGCCTCTGCTTGATTAAACTTGCATTTGTTTTTACAGCTCAGCATAGATCATTCAAATAGGTCTGGGTTTTTGGAGCCACTCTTTCTAACCAGATTATGTGTTTACAGATTATATACAGGCGTGGCCAAAATGAATAGAAAACATATCAACAAAACATATCATTAAGATGTATAAACCATAGAATAGAGCCATCATAAGGATATTTAGGTAATTTTTCTTACAAAAACTAAGATAGGCCTATTTACATTTATTCATTTAGCAGACGCTTTTAACCAAAGCGACTTACAAGAGAGAGCTTTACAAAAGAGCTTCGGTCGCTGATCATTGCAACATGCTAGACCCCAAACCATAGCGGAGGAGAGAGTTGATATAATTCGGGGCAGTCCCGTTCACTGCTCTGAAGGTCAGTACCAGGGTCTTGAATCTGATACGTGCCATGATGGAAGCCAGTGGGTGACATGGCAGCATCTGGGTAGGTTGAAAACCAGGCGAGCTGCTGCATTTTGGATCCTCTGAAGGGGGTGTATTGCGCTGGCTGGAAGCCCGGCTAGTAGTGAGTTGCAGTAGTCCAGCTTTGAGAGGACAAGAGTTTGGACTAGCAGCTGGGTGAAATGTTCATACAGGTATCTTCTAATCTTCCGGATGTTGTAGAGGGTGAATCTACATGACTGGGAGACTGTGGCAATGTGTGCTGTGAGGGAGAGCTTGTCATCCAAGGTAACCCCCAGGTTCCTGGCAGAAGATGAATGGGGTCACTGTTGCGGATCCCATAGTGATAGAGAGATCGTGGGTGATTGAGGGTTTGGCAGGGATGATGAGGAGTGTTTTGGCGAGGTTCGGCTGGAGGCGGTGTCTGGTCATCCAGGCCGAGATGTCAGTAAGGCAGGCCATAATTCTAGTAGAGATCCCTTGATCGGTCGGGAGGGAACGCTAGGTGTAGCTGTGTGTCGCTAGAGTAGAAGTGATAGGAGAAGCGATGGGAGGAGATGATTGGTCCGAGTGAGGTGGTGTACAGGGAGAATAGGAGCGGACCAAGGACCGAACCCTGTGGGACACCAGTGGAGAGCTAAGGAGGACCTGACATTTTCCCTCCCCAGGAGACCTTATAGGACCTTCCCGTCAAGTAGGATGAGATCCATCCATCCATTCACTGTCATTCACAATCATGTTCCTTCGTAGAATATGCCAAATTAGTTTAATTATTCATTGCAGAAGGCATGGGATAACATTAGTGTGGAAGTTCTCAGTAAATATATTGACACTAAAAGGTGGATATACCAAATATTGAAAGTGAATAAAAACAGTAGGACTTGACTCAAATCTGTTAGTTGTTGTGCTCAGAGAAACCATCTGGCTGTTTCATGAACATTATGAAAATAAATCATGTTTTAGGAGGAAAAAAATATCTATATTTTCAGATCCGAGTGGTGTTCTAATAATGTTGGCCACCACTGTACATGTATAACTGGCTAGAGGACTGAGTCAAACCAGCCATTAGGCACAAGATAAAGTATTTAGAAACTCTAAAACGAGAGGTCATTTTTCCCCTCGTGTGATAGGTAAGGTTAAGGCATGGTCACTCTACAAAGCTCTCATCCAGTTTGGAATTCATATTCCCGTTTGTCACCGTAACCCTTATCTATAACAGGAAGGCTCACTTCAGTTTGTGTTCAAGGTTAAGAGAAACTAGGAATTCAAAAGCACCAATTACAGCTCCATCATCCTTTCCTCCAACGTACCCTCCCCTCCTCCCTTCCCTCAACCTCTCCAGCATCCTCCTCTTCCAACCTCCACCTGATCCCTCTCCCTCCCTCCCAGCCCCCTGCCGTCCTCCCAGCCTCCTCCCTTTGTCCAGGTTGTGTTTAAGGCAGGGAGCCCATCGCCTGGCTGTCAGGCAGGGGGGCAGGGCCGCTGCTGCCTGGGAAAGGACAGCCCGAGCCAGCTGGACGTCCATCTGCTGCGGTCTGTCCAGAGGTGAGGGGGACATGGGGTCCACGAAAGGTTCCTGCCTACTTGTGCTTCACCCTAGCAGCGCAACCTTCGCCACATGTCCCCTAATGACCTTCCTGTAAGAAACAAGCTGCTATACTTGTGTGTGTATATGTTTGCGTGTGTATTTGTATATGTGTGTGTGTGTGTGTGTGTGTGTGAAGGGCAGTGTTTGTGTGCTGTCTTTGCTGCCTTATTTTGATGCGGTAACCGAGGACAAGTTTTCGAGAATCGGGAAGGAGAGCTGCGGTAGTTGCCAGTGCTTATGTTATGCATGGTGCCTAGCTGAACCTTGATGGTGTTGTATGTAATCCTGCAGTGAGGCAGGGTAAGGTAATGGGCTGCGTGCTGAGCCCCAGGCTTGCTAAATTCCAAGAGCACCTCAGCGCTCGAGCCCATCTGAACAACACTGCGGCTCTCACGCATGTTTTACCTTCCTTTCATCCCCTATGGGTCTTCTGTTTTCTCCCTCTCTCTCTCTGTCCGACTCTCTCTCGCCCTCTCTAAACCTTTGTTATTCGCTGCCTCTTCTTTTGTTTCCCAGTCATCCTCCTCCTCCTCCTCTCTCTCCCTGGTCTCTCCTGTTCTCCTCCTCCTCTCTCTCCCTGGTCTCTCCTGTTCTCCTCCTCCTCTCTCTCCCTGGTCTCTCCTGTTCTCCTCCTCCTCTCTCTCCCTGGTCTCTCCTGTTCTCCTCCTCCTCTCTCTCCCTGGTCTCTCCTGTTCTCCTCCTCCTCTCTCTCCCTGGTCTCTCCTGTTCTCCTCCTCCTCCTCTCTCTCCCTGGTCTCTCCTGTTCTCCTCCTCCTCTCTCTCCCTGGTCTCTCCTGTTCTCCTCCTCTCTCTCCCTGGTCTCTCCTGTTCTCCTCCTCCTCTCTCTCCCTGGTCTCTCCTGTTCTCCTCCTCCTCTCTCTCCCTGGTCTCTCCTGTTCTCCTCCTCCTCTCTCTCCCTGGTCTCTCCTGTTCTCCTCCTCTCTCTCCCTGGTCTCTCCTGTTCTCCTCCTCCTCTCTCTCCCTGGTCTCTCCTGTTCTCCTCCTCCTCTCTCTCCCTGGTCTCTCCTGTTCTCCTCCTCCTCTCTCTCCCTGGTCTCTCCTGTTCTCCTCCTCTCTCTCCCTGGTCTCTCCTGTTCTCCTCCTCCTCCTCACTGCTAGCACGGCTTTAAGGTGCTTTCCCATTCCTCTGCGATCCCCCCTTATCCCCCTTCACCACCTACTGCTCTCCGGATGAACAGAGTTTCACCTCTCTCCTGCTCTCCCTCCCTCCCTCCCTCCCTCCCTCCCTCCCTCCCTCGTGTAGGACAGAGCTGAGTCAGCAGCGGTTCTGTTGCAGGGATTCTGATCGCTGACACAGGTGTTTCCATTGGAATGAACAGCCCGGGTCTCCTCCGTCCTCCTCCTCTTTCCATCTTGCATAAGTGGGATGTTTCTGTCTCCGGATGGGTAGCGATGCATGGAGAGATGTCGCACACGCACGCACACGCACGTGGGGGACTAGCACGGGGTAAGAACCCGTTACGGACGACTGGAAAGTCGTCCTTGTTCCTCTTTAAAGCCTTCTGCTTTCCGCACAGGTGGGTAATTAAGGGAGAAGTCTTAGTCAAGGCTGGACTGTAACCCGTGGTTTGACGTTAAAGTCACGAGCCGGTCCGATACAAATAAACAAATGGGTAGGATGAACCCTGAGAAGATTCCGTGTGAATTACACCCTAACCTCTCAAAAATGACAACAAACAAGTAAACAAACAAGTAAGCAAAGTACAGTGAACCCTCGTTTTTCACGGGGTTACGTTCCAAAAAGGAACCCGTGATAAGTGAAGTAGAAACCTTTATTTTTTTTACAATTATTATACAATTAAATACTCTTTTATATATTAAAACCAAATAACAACCCCTTTTTACAGGCCCAAGCATTTGTTTAACAAATAAAAGTACTGTATCCTGGTAAACCGCAACTTTACTGATGCACAGGTTCGTGTTGGAGAGACTGTTTAGCCAATAGCCAGTAGCGAAACCGTGAAAAGTGAACCGCGATATAGCGAGGGTTCACTGTACATTGAAATGTATACAAATGTCAGCACGGCTGGTGGGTGGCTCCTGAGGGCCCACTTACCTGTTGAGGGTAGACGCGCTTCTCCGTGAACTGGCCCTGACCGTGGGCGGGGTCCTCGAAGGGCTCGTTCTGGACCACCTCGACCCCCTCCCCGCGGTCACTCTGCTCGTGGCTGTGCTTGCTTATCATGTACAGCTGACCAATCCTGTACTGGGAGAGACAAAGAGAAAAGTCTTCAGTGCATCCAGCGGCACAGGAGCACACGCATGACGACCCCTACTGGAAGAGGGTCAAGGATTATGGATTCATCTGCGAATCGCTTTTTAGAGGAGCTTTTAGATGAAAGAGGGTTCTAAAGGACCAGCATTCACCACCATGTGGTGTGAGGTCCTTCGGAGGAACTCACTTCATCACTTAGCCCTGAAATGAGTCGATGAGTCAGCTTGAGAACTGTGACTGATTTCTGACTTGAGACTACTAATTGAAACAAGCAGAGCGAGAAGGCTATGGCTACGGGGGGGGGGGCGACAGGATGCACCTGAAACAGAGAGAGGAACAAGGCTAAAAGAAGAAGGTTGCAGTTCTAAGAATGAGCTGGTGAGAGAGCAGTAGCGAGAGAACAGTGGAGTGTACAGTAGAGTAAATGGAGGAAGAAAGAATTAGAGAGAGAGAGAGAGAGAGAGAGAGAGGGGGGAGGGAGGGAGAGGGAGGGAGGGGAGAGAGAGAGAGAGAGCAAGAGAGAGAGAGAGAGCAAGAGAGAGAGAGAGAGGGAGGGAGAGAGAGAGAGAGAGAGAGAGAGAGGGAGGGGAGGGAGAGAGAGGGAGGGAGGGAGAGAGAGAGAGAGAGAGAGAGCAAGGAGAGAGAGAGAGAGAGAGGGAGGGAGATAGAGAGAGAGCAAGAGAGAGAGAGAGAGCAAGAGAGAGAGAGAGAGAGGGAGGGAGAGAGAGAGAGAGAGGGAGGGAGGGAGAGAGAGAGAGAGAGAGAGAGAGAGAGAGAGAGGGAGAGAGAGAGAGGTGATGAGGACGAGAGTGACGCTAATCCTCTTATCCATCGCCGGCTGTGAACGAGTGAAGCCCCCCCCCCCCCCACCCCCCAGCCCCCCCCCCCCCCTGCTGAGTCATTCCTGCATCCTCCCCCATCTCATCCTCCGCCACATGACCCACCGAGAACGGAGAGGGGGAGGGGGTCCTAGCTTCCTCCCCCTCTCCCATGAGCTAACGAAGGAGTCAGGTGGCTCAGCGGGTTAAGGCGTTGGCCTCACGTTCAGAAGGTTGTGAGTTCGAACCCCGGCTGTTGGCTATGTGATGTTGTGTCCTTGGCCAAGGCACTTCACCCTACTTGCCTCAGGGGGGGAATGTCCCTGTACTTAATGTAAGTCGCTTTGGATAAAAGCGTCTCATAAATGAGGTAATATTAAGGACATGGCTGAAACACACCGTCTACATTCAGTGACCCAACTACATGATCCCTAAGCGTTGCTGATCCACACCGCCTCCATTCGGTGTCCTCCGCGATAGTTTCATCGCAAACCCTTATGAAAACGGGCAACTGCGTCTTCCAGCCGTGTCGCTTTACGACGCCTCCCTGGACTGTGGAGCCAGTCAGGGGGGGGGGGGGGGTGTTGGTGTCAAAAAAACAGAGTGCCCTCAGCAGGAATGAAGGCCCCCAGGAAACCAGCTTGAGCAGCACATTGCAGCGTGGGACAATCAATTATTAAACACTGCCAACTGCCCCCCCCACCCCCCCACCCCCCCCACCCCTCCCCCTTGTCCCACAGCCCTGGCGCAGGCGAGACGAGTCGCTGTCACATCGACTCTGCAAAGCGAGCCGGTTGCGGAGAGCGTCCCCTTAGGTCCGCCGCCTCCGGGGCTGAACCAATCCTGAGAGCGCCGCCCCAAACAGGAAGTGACAGGCTGGAGGCGCGGCGGCCATCTTGAGTGTGGGGATGTCCGGGAATCGTAATGGAGGTGCACTTCAGCGCGCTAAGAAGATAACTGTAGTGTAGTGGGAGCTCGTTTGCGCATTGGTCGGTTCAATGAACTGTCGGTGAACTGTATTTATTGAATGAGGCCAGGCCTGCTTGTACGAGCAGCAGTGTTCCTCGCGTTTCGACGTCAATAGGGAGTCCGTCCCTTCACCCTCTAGTCTGTCCCGTGCCTCGACTGCAACGCTAATCTACTTCACCAGGTCATGAAAAAATGATGTCAAACAGACACAACAGCAACGTTACATCATCCCTCCTCTCCCTGTTGCTACACAGACGACGCCCTCCACCACCTCTGAAGTGGCTCCTCCATTAATGAAAGCTTCCCCTCTCATTGAAGCCCTCCCCTCGAAAGCAGAGGCATCTAAAAACAGCCGTCTTGTTGAGAGAGTCTCGGGTTAAAGTGGAGGTAAATAATGCAAGCTCTCCCCCCCCCCGCTCTCTTTCACTCCGCCGAGGAGGAAAGAGATGAGAGGCTGGATGGAGTGGGTGGACGAGAGGAGGACGGAGGTGGGAGTGAATGAGATGGGTTAAAGGACGTCTGATGGCTGAGCGGAGATGAGGAAAGCGGGCCGCGGTGCTCGCCGGTGCCGCGTTTTAAACGAGTCACGTCTCTGAAGGTTCAGGCAAGGAGGCTCAGCAGTCAGCAGTTAAATATATTGAGAGCTCACTACGTCGCTGATGACACCCACTGCCCAGACACTACCGTCCAGACACTACCCGTCCAGACACTACTGTCCAGACACTACCGTCCAGACACTACCGTCCAGACACTACTGTCCAGACACTACCGCCCAGACACTACTGTCCAGACACTACCACCCAGACACTACCACCCAGACACCACTGTCCAGACACTACCACCCAGACACTACCGTCCAGACACTACTGTCCAGACACTACCGCCCCAGACACTACCACCCAGACACTACCACCCAGACACCACTGTCCAGACACTACCCTACCGCCCAGACACTACTGTCCAGACACTACCGCCCCAGACACTACTGTCCAGACACTACCACCCAGACACTACCACCCAGACACCACTGTCCAGACACTACCCGCCCAGACACTACCGTCCAGACACTACTGTCCAGACACTACCGTCCAGACACTACCGTCCAGACACTACTGTCCAGACACTACCGCCCAGACACTACTGTCCAGACACTACCACCCAGACACTACCACCCCAGACACCACTGTCCAGACACTACCACCCAGACACTACCGTCCAGACACTACTGTCCAGACACCTACCGCCCAGACACTACCACTCAGACACTACTGTCCAGACACTACCGCCCAGACACTACTGTCCAGACACTACCGCCCAGACACTACTGTCCAGACACTCACCGCCCAGACACTACCACTCAGACACTACTGTCCAGACACTACCCCGCCCAGACACTACTGTCCAGACACTACCGCCCAGACACTACTGTCCAGACACTACCCCGCCCAGACACTACCACTCAGACACTACTGTCCAGACACTACCGCCCAGACACTACTGTCCAGACACTACTGTCCAGACACTACCGCCCCCAGACACTACCACCCAGACACTACCACCCAGACACTACCACCTAGACACTACCACCCAGACACCACTGTCCAGACACTACCACCCAGACACTACTGTCCAGACACTACCGCCCAGACACTACCACCTAGACACTACCACCCAGACACTACCACCCAGACACTACACCCAGACACTTCCACCCAGACACTACCGCCCAGACACTTCCACCCAGACACTTCCACCCAGACACTACTGTCCAGACACTACCACCCAGACACTACTGTCCAGACACTACCGCCCAGACACTACCACCCAGACACTACCCACCCAGACACTACCACCTAGACACTACCACCCAGACACTACCACCCAGACACCACCACCCAGACACCTCCACCCAGACACTTCCACCCAGACACTTCCACCCAGACACTACCGTCCAGATGACGCATTCAAATACAGACAGGATCCAGTGAATTGATGCACGACCCGTGAACTGCGGAAATTAGGCCTCTTCACAATCCTGAGTGGTTAACAACACATCATTCATCCGGTCAGTCAGCCTTCTGGATAACAACTCTTCATGTGGTCTCGTGCAGGAAACACATACAGCACTAAAAGGATCTCCAAGATCTGGAATTGAATTCTGGGTATCCCACCAAACTCCCTAGATTGGCTGACTTCATTTTGAAAGGAATCTTGACGGTCTTTCTTTAAGGCAGCAGTAATCGTTCGTTGGCGCTTGCAGATGGGGAATGCAAACATAAATGGTTTGCGGTGGATCTGCTGACAATGTAACGCTGGTATCAAGTCTTTGGTCTATGCCAAATGCACGTCACCCATATCAACACATTAACAGTTTCATCATGTTCTATCAGTACAGTTAGATGTCACAACCTAAGGACAAAAAGGCACGCCCCACACCTGGAAGGTCTGCCTGTTAGTTAGCTTTAGTTTGTGCGATGGTTGGCGCCGATAAATTGACTTTGTCTGCTTGTCTCTGTAGGCACGGTCCTGCCAAAGAGTTTCCCCTCTGGGATTAATAAAGTATATTCTGATTCTGATACAATAAAGTGCAAAAATCTTCACAAATATGCCAGATTTTGTAGCCAGACAAGACCTCGGACACTACTTGGAGCAGAAAGTTCTCTCAGCCACCCATGAGAACACTGATTTCATCGGCCTGTCAGCCTCTCCAAGGTCCCGATCAGAAAAATGACACGAATAAACAGCAGCGGCATTAAGTTGCGACCAATCAATAGCGCTCTATTGAAATTCGCCTCTGCGCGCAAGCTTTGCTGTCGATAGCGCGCTGCTCCTCGGTCATGAGGCGTAGGAGGAGGGAGGCGGTGTGGAAGGAGAAAGGCTGGAATTACGGCAGGAGACGAGGATGTACGGTATATCACAGGGCTGATGCCGGCTCCGCATCCATCTGTCCGCACTGGTTGGTCGTTGGGGGGAATTCAAAGGGCAGGGCATGGTGATAAAAGTAAGGGAGGAAGGGAAAACGAGGAGCCCCGAGATAATCTCCCCTCGTTATTTCAGTCGAACATCGCTCATTAAGCACGCGAAACGCTCGGCGCGTTGAGAGAGCGAAACGGGGCGAGTCGCAAACGGCTCGATGCGTTTAATTGGCTGTGGAAATGGACGCTTGGCCCAGAGCCAAGCTCCTCGCGCCCGGCTCGTAACACGCCTAAATGACTTAGGCGGACAAGTCAACGTGGCCGGGATTTATGACACAGATGATGGGAGGAATGACACGTTGCTGAATGTCGTTCGCCTCGACAGCTGGCAGCCTAGCTTGACCGAAAGAAAGTAAAACGATTTAGCCGTCAAAAACAAGCTGAACGTTCCTTTGGCTTCAGGTCCTGTCACCTACGAATAGAAGGGGGGCTTTTTGAAGTGAGCTTTCACCTGCACGCTCAATTATCTAACCGCCACCCACACTGACGGGTGCACTTCCTACCATTGTGCCTGTAATTGCTATGCTAATCGCGCCGCTCCTTAGCATCGGCTGAGCATTCAGGTCCCCC
Source organism: Neosalanx taihuensis (assembly GCA_030340665.1). Lineage (NCBI taxonomy): Eukaryota > Metazoa > Chordata > Actinopteri > Osmeriformes > Salangidae > Neosalanx > Neosalanx taihuensis. Next base: position 8,032,785 of record CM059314.1, read on the forward strand.
CCCCCCCCCACAGTGAGCTCCATGGCAACTCAAGAGAGGAGTCCATTATCCGCCAACTCTTAGCTTCGCATGTCGAAAAACGCCTCCTGAATAGCAAAAACCACCGAGTATAACCTCCGCCCCAACACACACACACACACACACCTGAGCTCTATCGCATCACGACCATCGCTTCTATTCCTCCCTCTCTTGGTTTTGAAATTCAGGGTGGACAGCGGATAGGGGGGGATGATGGTCTGGACTGAAAGCACTGTTAGTTTGAAGTCATCTGAGAAACAGCGACGTTTGAACGAGACTCCCAGGAGAGCTGAGGTAGAACCTGGGTGGTGAGTGAGTTGATGGTCCGGGCTGCCATGTTGAATGATGGCTCATACCTGAAGCCTCTTCTAGAAATTTCCCCACTGACTTGCTCACAGCACACATTCCGCCAAGAAGAGTTAGGAATTTACATTTATTCATTTAGCAGACGCTTTTATCCAAAGCGACTTACAAGAGAGAGCGTTTACAAAGAGCATCAGTCACTGAGCATAGCAACGTGATAGACCCCGAACACAGTGGGGTTTTTAGATTGTGAATCATGCATCATGAGAACCAATAAGTGCCAAGGAAGAACTATAAATGCATAACACAATTGTGAACATAAAGCAAGAAATGCTATGTGACAAAATGTGTCGGTGCTATAAGTGAACTGACAGTCTGTACAGTGACGACCAAATGGAAACCCACTCCAGTAAGCCAGTAAAACAAGCCATCAGTTCATCGTATCTACTTTACCCCTCTCCAACCCCTAACAAAAAAAAATGAGCATTGCCCATTGATGGACTGACGCATTAACTAAACCTTAATGGAAGACACCATAGTTCCAGAGCGGGGGTGTGGAGGAGCTATTCGGTGAGATTAGATAGCGTGTACCTGCACAACAAACAAAAGCCATTGAGAGCAAAGCATCCGGCTGGCCCAGGGCAGGACAGAACTGGCTTAATGGGAGGTGTGATTTATACATGTGTCTCAGGGGATTCACACTCCTATCTGTTCTGGGCTTACACACTGCAGGAGAGGCCAACACACACACACACACACACACACACACACACACACACACACACTTGGTAGTAGAAGATGTAGGCCAGAAAAAGGACACACCTCTGGCGAAAGATATCATTGGGGTACCATTGAATAATTGATCTCTGACAATGACGTACAAACACACACACACACACACACACACACACACAGACACAGACACACACACACACTCATATCTGACCAGTGTTGGTTCTTAAATCTGTATTGAATGTAAATTACCGAAATGGCTGAAATCACACAGCTGGCACAGTGACCACACACACACACACACCCACACACACACCCGCACACACACACACACACCGCGCGCACACACACACCTTGCTCCCAGATCCTGCTGCCTCAGCTCTTGCTCCAGCTCCATCTACTCCAGCCGCTAATACATCCCAGCCACTTCTCCAGTTATGTGCACATTTAATCAACTGTAGGGGGCTACCATGGTGCTCTCCACCAAGATAAGATTATCCCTGTGTGCTGGGTGAGTCAATAGGTGACGGCAGTATAATTAGTGTGTGTGTGTGTCAGAATGTATGTGTGTGTTTATGTTTGTATGGTGGGCAAAGTGTATCACCTGTGCTCAATGTGATAACCTCAGAGCAGGGGCATGGCATCGTGTGGTAGGGTTGGGGGAGGCTGGAGGACTGGGGGGAGGCTGGGGGAGGCTGGAGGGCTGAGGGGTCTGGGGGGAGGCTGGGGGGGGAGGTTCTAGGGGAGGCTGGGGGAGGCTGGGGGTCTGGGGGGTGACTGGAGGTTTGGAGGGAGGCTTGAGGGCTGGGGGGAGACTGGAGGTTTGGAGGGAGGCTGGAGGGCTGAGGGTCTGGGGGAGGCTGGGGGTCTGGGGAGGCTGGAGGGCTGGGGGGGAGACTGGGGGGAGGCTGGGGAGGCTGGAGGGCTGAGGGTCTGGGGGGAGGCTGGGGGGAGGTCTGGGGGGAGGCTGGGGGGAGGCTGGGAGGCTGGAGGGCTGAGGGTCTGGGGGGGAGGCTGGGGGGAGGCTGGGGGGAGGCTGGGGGGAGGCTGGGGAGGCTGGAGGGCTGAGGGTCTGGGGGGGAGGCTGGGGGGAGGCTGGGGGGAGGCTGGAAGGTTGCTGAACTTGGCTGAGGAGAGTGAAAGGAGTGGAAAGAAGAGGGGCG
>CM059314.1:8040000-8135000 GCA_030340665.1 Neosalanx taihuensis
AGAATTTACTTTGGCAGGAAAGAGCAAACATAGAACATGTATGGAACATAATAAGGGTAAAACAAACAAATTAGATACGAAGAAGATCAAAGTAAAAGTGGGCACTAGCTGTACAGATGGGGGGGGGGGGGGGGGGTATAACTATAGTGAGAGAGTGCAGAGCAGGTTGGGTATATATAGAGCAGGGGGGGAGGGGGTATACACACAGTAGTGCAAGCAGTGGTGCCAAATCACAGTGCTAAGTTTATAAGGTGGTGTGGGGGTGTGGGGGTGTTGGTAGTTGTGGCATGTGTGACATTCTAATGAATAGCTCACTTTCTCACTGTGTGAAGTATCTTTTTAATGGAAACTACTGATTTACGAGTGTGAGCGTGACATCAAGTCCCACCTGATCCATTCCCCCCTCTTCCTCACCCTCTCTTCCTCACCCTCACCCCCCTCTTCCTCACCCCCCTCTTCCTCACCCCCCCTCTTCCTCACCCCCTCTTCCTCACCCCCCTCTTCCTCACCCCCCTCTTCCTCACTCCCTCTTCCTCACCCCCTCTTCCTCACCCCCCTCTTCCTCACTGCCCTCTTCCTCACCCCCCCTCTTCCTCACCCCCTCTTCCTCACCCCCTCTTCCTCACCCCCTCTTCCTCACCCCCTCTTCCTCCCTCTAGTATGAACCCAGGGGTCCTGGCCGGCCCCTCTACCAGAGACGCATCTCCTCCAGCTATCCCGACGACACAGCCAGCGCCCAGGCCCCCCCGCCCTGCCCGGCGGACCTCCAGGAGCACCCCCACCCCCACCAACCCGGCCACCCCCCCCACGCCCCCCCACACGCCCCCTACGGTTACCCCCCGCCCGAGCTGTGGCCTGGCAATGGCGGAGGCCCCTCCGGCTCGTTCCACAACATTCCATGCAACGGAGCCAGCACGCTCGTTCAGCCCAGAGACCTTCTTGGTAAGGGGGGGGGGGGGGAAGGTTCCTGGAGGTTCCTGCTCTTTATGCTTGTGTTAGCCTCATGCAGTGCCTGTGATGCCCTTGCCTGTGATGCAGCTGGTGATTTGAACGTGCTTGGATCCTGAGAAACACAGCAGTTAGCTTCAACAACTTCAGTGATTCCTGGAATAATAAGGGGACACATTAGATTAGATTAGATTACATTAGATTAGATTAGATTCCACTTTACTGTCATTACACAGGTACAAGTACAGGGTAACGAAATACAGTTAGCATCCAACCAGAAGTGCAAAACACTTATTATAAGCAGATAATATAAATTATAAACAGAATATCCAGAATATATACAGAGTTTTAAAGTGATTTGGTAGCATCAAATATACAGCTGTATTGTACAAAATGTTACAGTATTTTTACAGAGTTTCCTGTGTTGTATGTACACTGTATATCCACACATATGTACGCACACATCCATGTGCATAGCGTGGAATTCTGACATCTTGTTCTGACATTCTGTATCACTGGAAAAGACCATTTCTTTCTCTACATCCACAAAAAAAGAGGATGTGATGTTTTGATGGCTACCTTTAGCCTGTCTGTCTGGCAGGTGAATCACAGCAGGGCTGCAACAGTGACAGCTGGCTCTCTCAGTCCATCTCTTCCTGTTTGACAGTCGACGTTCTTTGCTGGCCACGGTTGGCAAATCGGATGGCAAGGCTTCGGTCTTTGGCTTGTGAACTGTAGCCTCGCTGACGAGCCTGTCGTTTGGCTGTCGTCGTTAATGATACGGTCGTTAATGCTAAGAGTAGCGGCCACAAAGAAACCTAAGATAACACATTTGGAAGTCGGTATAGTTTGTTGTTTAGTCTTGTGCCCAAAAAACGCATTATCTAGAACAGGGGTGTGCAATCCTGGTCCTGGATGGCCGCTGTCCTGACGGTTGCTCTGCTCCAGGACACCTGATTCTAATGAACGGTCATTATGAGGTTCTGTGGAAGTCTGATAACGACCCTTCATTAGAAGCAGGTGTGCTGGAGCAGGGAAACATGTAACAGTGGCCCTCGAGGACCAGGATTGGACAGCCTGGATCCAGAAGTGTCTTGGAATGACCCAACTGTGATGTTTTCTGAATGAAACTTATTCAATCCCTTGTCCTGCTGTCCTGTCTCCTCCCCTCTTCCCTCCTCTCATTTCTCCTCCATTTCTCCTCCTCCTCCCTTCTCATCCCTTCGGTCTCCTCTCCTCTCTTATCTTCTCCCTCCACTCTCTCTCCTCCTCCTCTCCTCCTCCATTCTCTCATCCCTTCTCTCTCCTCTCCTCCTCTCTTATCTTCTCCCTCCACTCTCTCCTCCTCTCCCCTCCTCCTCTCTCCCCTCCACTCTCTCCTCCTCCCCTCTTCCCTCCTCTCCTCCTCCATTCTCATCCCTTCTCTCTCCTCTCCTCCTCTCTTATCGTCTCCCTCCACTCTCTCCTACTCTCCCCTCCTCCTCTCTCCCCTCCACTCCTCCTCCCCTCTTCCCTCCTCTCCTCCTCCATTCTCATCCCTTCTCTCTCCTCTCCTCCTCTCTTATCGTCTCCCTCCACTCTCTCCTACTCTCCCCTCCTCCTCTCTCCCCTCCACTCTCTCCTCCTCCCCTCTTCCCTCCTCTCCTCCTCCATTCTCATCCCTTCTCTCTCCTCTCTTATCTTCTTCCTCCACTCTCTCCTCCTCTCCCCTCCACTCTCTCCTCCTCCCCTCTTCCCTCCTCTCCTCCCTTCTCTCATCCCTTCTCTCTCCTCTCTTATCTTCTTCCCCCACTCTCTCCTCCTCTCCTCTCCTCCTCTCTTTCCTCCACTCTCTCCTCCTCCCCTCTTCCCTCCTCTCCTCCTCCATTCTCATCCCTTCTCTCTCCTCTCTTATCTTCTTCCCCCACTCTCTCCTCCTCTCCTCTCCTCCTTCTCTCCAGCAGCATCCTCCAAGGCCTTGAGGCAGGCAGAGGAACAGATGAAGGCAGAGGCGGCGGCAGCCGCCCCCCAGCCCCCCGCCCACTCTCTCCAGCACCTGGGACAGTTCCCTCCGCTCATGCCCAACAGCAAGCAGCAGCAGCAGCCGCAGCAGCCGGCCCCCTCAGAGCCAGGTCAGAGTCCTGGGGGACCCCAAAACCTCAGCAAACCCCCTACCATGTCCTACGCCAGCGCCCTGCGGGCCCCCCCCAAGCCCCGAGCACGCCCCGAACAGGTCAAGAAGAACAGCGACCCGCTTTCCTTACTTCAAGAGCTCAGTATAGGAAGTTCAAACGGTAGCAACGGATATTATTCGTATTTTAAATGAGTCTCCCCCCCCCCACCCCCACCACACCCCCCTTCCCTTTATATAGAAAAAAAACAACCCAAAAAAAAAGAAAAATAGAGGAAAAAGGAAGAAAAAAAATATATGGTACAAGTGCTTTTACAAATCATTTCTATTGATAGTTTTTGTTTTCCGCTTTTTTCCGGTTTCAAACTTTATTTGTAACTGTCAAATCTTCCTTCTGTTTCACATTTCTGTGAAAAGAAAAAAAAAAAGAAAAAAAAAGTATATATAATGAATGCATTACTGGTATATATACATACTCATTGTGTATATATGAATATATACTTATAATATGTACACTTGTATATGTACGTAATGCCCCCAAAAAAAAACAAAAAAATACAAAAAAAAAAAACATATTTTAAAAAACACAGGATTCAGTTGACCACTTAGCAGCCTGTTAGTGTTTTCCTTCTCGTAAATTGGTTACGTTTGCGATTAAATTTTTCTTTGTTTTTTTTTTTTTTTTTTTTTCCAATTGTTTGAGTGGACTTAAAGCGTCTTGATTTTCATCCTAAGCTAAGTGGTCAATTGATGTATTGAACTATATGGAACAATGTATAGAAGTAGATAAATTTCCCTCTAATCTGTACATAAAAGAAAAATAAATGAGTTGTATGCCACAGACCTGTACCTACATGTTCCTGTACTATGTTAGCATTTAGCCTTTGGTTTGTTTTGGATCCTTAATCCATAAAACATCCTCACCTTTTTAACATCAACTACAGCATCGAAAACTGAATCCGTTTCGTTAAATTGATTCTCGGCGTAAACGCACACGCCCCGAAAAACGGACAGAAATGCTTTTCTAGATTTCAAGATGTCGGTGGCGCGTACGTTGTCCTTTTCCAACAGGCTTTATGTCTTCTGAAAAATATTGAAAATTATAGAAACATGATAAGCATGCATAGTTGGAGGGAGTTGTAGCTCCCCCATTGGAGTGAGCTGTAGCCCCCCCCCCCCCATTGGAGTGAGCTGTAGCCCCCCCCCCATTGGGATTCCATCTTAGTGAAGAAGTGCCGACAGAAACCCAAGTCCAACACCATCTTTGTGGACTAGTGCGTTGACTAGACCAGCCAATACATGTGCTCTTAAGTACGTTCTTCTGAAGTGTTCAGGCTAAGTTTATCTGTTGTAGTTTCTAGTATATCGATGCTTCTGTTTCCACTTATAGCTTGAGACAGTTAGTCCCCTCCCCCCCCCCCCACCCTCTCCTTCCTGACTAAAAGCTCTGTTGCATTACCAATCAACACCTTTTCCAAAAATGCTAGCTGGTGATTTATTTTATTTTTTCTTCTTCTTCTTTCTGTTTTTTTTTGACACGTCAGGTATGTTAATGGTTTGTCTTTTGGAAGGTTTTTCTAACGTGCTGGTGACTCTAAAGGAATGTGAAAGTGTAGAGAGGGTCCTGAAGGAGGTCAGGTGGGCAGGCAGGATGGTCGGCAAATGTGAAATTTGATGCGTCTTTGTCTTTAAATTCAAGCGTAAAGGTGATCTGGAAAACAGTCTTGTTTTGACCAATTTAAACCCAGTAAAATGCTATTCGCTCCCTCTCCCAAAACTCACAACAGCAATATCACATCCTTGTGTTCAACAAAGGTTACATTTACAGAACTCCTGAGACAAATTTAGATCGCTGGAATAACTGTTTTCGTTGCAAGTATGTTTTGATTTGTTATGTATGTAAATACAATCATCATGGGCTATCGACCCCACAAAATATATCTTCCAGTGTAGACCAAGTTGGACGAGTGAATATTTCTAACTAACACACCTAAAAATAACCAATTATTTTAAGAATTAAACATTTTAGGATTGTTTCATCACACTGAACATATATCTTTTATAGATTGTGCTCTCTATTTACCTATATAAAAGAAAAATAAGTTTTGACAAAATAATCATACCTATGATTTGTCAGATAAAACTGGAAACAGGTGTAGTATAATTGTCTCATGGTGTAAAGTTTTTGTAAAGTTATTTTACAGTCGTCACATTTTACAGCCGCCGCCCCCCCCCCCCCCCCCAAACAAAAAAACCCCACAATTTTTCACAGCAGTTGTGACAGATAATTACGTTTCTTTAACACTTTATTTTTGCGTTATCCGCCCGTAACACAGTAAAAAGTAAGGATTTACGTCGAATTTGATGCCGATCATCTGCAAGTTATTTATTTCAAATGATTTCCCAAGAATTCCAAGGTCCACAATTCGAGGGTTGAGCTTTTGGGACTTGTCACTCAAAGTACACAAACTTGTAAATATGCATTTTCTAGGTATTTACAACAAAAGGTTTTGGGATTGCCTCCGTTTTGTAGAAGCAGTTTAAAGAAGAGGTTTGCCCTTTTTAATTATGCAAATTCAAAAAAAAAAAACTACCACAATGGACAAGGAGGACCCCTTTGGCAGTTACAGTGTTGTATAGTATATATCCAGATATATAGTATATAATGTAACTTGTTTGATTTCATTTTTGTAAGATCACTTGTGGTTGTTTTGACAAAGATAACGTTTTATGTTGCAGGCTAAAGCACATTTTTATTTTACTGTAGAATACCTTTTTTTTTTTTTTACCATTGCCCTAATTCCTTCTATTTCATCACTGAATAAAAACCGTTAACATGATCTTTTTAATTTTACCGGAGCTTTGTGGTTCGACAATGATTTATGTGAAGACCTTGTCGTCCATTTTGTGCATGCCAAGATCACCTGGCTAGTTTTCCCGCCTGTTTTTAATCAAATGGTTTGTATTGATTTGTGTAAAAAGAGAAACAAAATCATGCTTTTGTTCTGTCCCTACAGTCAAATTTTTATATATTATTTGATGTGTACAATGACAATGTGACATTATGAACAAAACTATTATAATATTTTACTAACATGTCAATGAGTTATGTAATGGTCGTGTAATATTTCTTTTTCTGGATTTATTTTGCTGGGCAAAGGTTGCTCCCAATACCAGACCACATTGTTTAGTCTTGAAAAAGTGTTGAACGTCAATCCCGTTTCCCACTAATTAGTTCTTGTAAACGGGTCAATACCAGTTCCACCTCATTTCCGCAGGCATTCAAAAAAAATGTGATTGAGCCATTTTACATCTTGGTTCTTTAATGGCGTTTGTTAGTGTGTGTTGGAAGATATGGATCAGACAGAAGGAAATGAAGAAAAAAAAAGAATTCGATTTTCATTCAGTGGGTTTGAATGGTTGGTGTACCCGCACTTGACCCACTTGCATATCAACACACCTGAATGGGGTTTTAAAAGTGTCTTCTCGTTGCCTTTGTAGACATCTTGCCTAGCGAACTTGAATGGCGGTCGTATGGGAGCACCCTTTTGCCCGGCCAGTAGGGGGCACTGTGTTCAGCCTTTTTGTAAAAGCCACATCTTTTGTCATCGTCGTCGTCCATCTTGTGTTCAGTCTCATCTGTTGACACCCCCCCCCCCCCCCCTTATGGCACACCTGTTGTCCTGTATACAGATCTTACGTTCACACGTGGATCCTTAATAATAATAATAATAATAATGAATATTTCTGTTTCAATTTTCATTTCATTCGGTGGTGGTTATGATAAAGGATTTAGTGTTTCAAAGGTTTTTTCCTTCTTTTTTTTCTTTCTCCCTTTTTTATTTTTATTTGTTTCTCTATTAAAGTGTTTTTATTGAAATGGTTACTTTGTCTCTGTCCTCGTTAAGACTCGCTTGTTACATCCGAAATGGGAATGATCTCCCACACCTTAGACGACACTGAATATCTGGCTGTGAAATCTAAAAACTGGCTTCTATTTTCAACCTGTCGCTTTAAACAAACAGCTGTGTCTCCCCCCCCCCCTTTTTTTTTTTACACGCTTGGTATTTCATCTTCTTAAATGTACCTATAACGGGAGAAGCCTCTGGAATAATCTGGCATAAAACACATGATGTTGTAAAGACTGCCGATTCTCTGTCATCCTCCCTAGTCTACACAGACTTCAGCAGGGTCTAGTTGTGTAGCATTGATGCTGTCAGTCCTGCTTAACGGACACGGAAGGATCCGGATGGTTCTGGCATGCACTCAAAGCCCCGGCAACAGTAACTATGTTCCAGGGCCCAAAAGAATATTCCATAAATGATTCAACCCCATTGTAGTCTTTCATGCTCCACCTGTGAGATGAGAGTTTAACATGGGCCTGGCCTCATCAGCCTTCATTCAGTCATTCCCCTCGAGACTAGTTGTTTCTCTCTCTTGTGACAGGGTGGGGAGGGGGGGATTCTCCGGAATGTTGGAAGCTGAATCAGGAGAGCCGGCCGAGGAACCGAGGGTAGCTTTGTTAGAACAGTCAGCGTAAGAACGTTTGTGAAGTAAAAACCGTTTATTCTCACACACACAGTGGAAAACAGAACTGGGACATGTTCATATACAAAGCCTGGCGAATACAAAACCAGGACATAGATGAGGAAACTAGTTCAAGATCCTCGACTTTCCTGTTGCAGATGGATCACACTGACAAAAACATTTTTATTCACCTGATTCCTTTTCAAATCATGAGGAAAGAGACGTAAGAACTTGCAAGGTTCATTTTAAAACGTAAGCAATGTACATTTCAATATATCAAAAGATTGCTAGACTAATAGTTCTAAGAAATACAAAAAGTTGTAGTTTATAACATAAAAAATTACCCGAAGGGTAATTACATCAATTTTCCATGTTGTATTTTCATAGATATCTAGTTATAATGGTATACGTTATCAAACATTCAGTCTTTATTGACATCCAGTGTACGTAATCTGAGGCGATACAATCTTGAAAAAAACACAAATATGTTTAAGTTATCCACATTGTAGACATGGTAACTACCTGATACGTAGGATAGCAGTGAGTGTTTGGAGCAAAAATAATTGCAGTGGGTTTAGTTCAGGCCATGAAAGCTCTACTATTAACTTGCAGGCGCACACAATTCAACCCTGAAAGAGACTTGAGTCTCTGATTGAAACATTGAAACAGAATCAGTTATCCCAGCGATGGACTTTAAGTACTTCATTACCCATAAGATATGAAGCTCCCAAAATTGTAAGAAATCCTTTGAACTGTTGTGCGTGCACCTGCTAGATCTGAACCCTTTCCAGCGTGTCGGCTCTGATGCTGACTCTCAATGGGTTAGAGTGTTTAAGATTCTGGATAGGCTGTGAGGGAAACACACCATTCAAACAAGCCCTCACTGTCTCCTCCTAGACAGCTTATTGGTTGGGATGGATATCTCCTTTTGACAACCCCTTCATGGTCTTTACTCTAAGTGAGCAAAGTCTACCTAGGGGTGGTCAGTTTCAAATGATGTTAATCGTTAAGAAATGTACAGAACATGAAAGGTGATTTGCTGACATTTTTTTTAAAATCGAACTTCAGTCAATCGCTACATCTAAATGACTTCATCTCAAAAAGAACAATAATTAAGTTTTTTAACGTTTTTTTTGTTACATGAAAACATTGAGGTGGTGCGCCTAGACAAACAAGATCTCTAGCGCTCGTTCGGCTTCAAATATCTTGACATTGCTCCTCCAGAAAGACATCGCTCTCTCTCCCGCCTCCTCCCCGCCACCGTCTTCTCCTCTTCCATCACTCCACCTGCTCGGGTTCGGCGTCCATGCACGTCTCCCAGGGATTCCGGGGCATGTGGGGCATCGACAGCAGGAGCAGAGCGATGCCGGTAAGGAAGAGGAGGACGAAGCCGGCGCAGGCACATGCGAAGGACCAGCCGTAGGAGTACTCGATCCAGATGGTCTCCTCGCTCTCGATCATGCGCTTGACCGACTGACGCATCACCTCCACCGAGATGATGGCGCACAGGCCTGGGATTGGGCAAGAAAAGACGTTTGCATACGTTTACTTCCAAGAGAGAGCTTTACAAAAAGAGCATAGGTCACTGATCATAACAACGTGATAGTCCCCAAACATTGCGGGTAGTTAGACTATGAAACACACCATATTTTTCGGACTATAGGGCGCACTTAAAAGCCTTTATTTTTCTCAAAAAACGGCACTGCGCCTTATAATCCGAAGCGCCTTATATATGGATTAATTCTTTTGTTTACTGACCTCTAAGCGATTTTTGTGTGGTACAAGGTGCTCACGGCGCTAAATCAAAATGTTTTTGTACGACTTTGGTAAACTACAAAGCTGCACCGCTTGCAGCATTACGGCTACCGTAGCCAGGAGCGTCGCGGAGTGATACATACTGTGCTTCACCATAATATTATTCGATATTATTGATTTTTTCTGACTGTTTTTTTCCCGCTTAATGCGCCTTATAGTCCGGTGCGCTTTATATATGAAAAAAGATCGAAAATAGACCATTCATTGACAGTGCGCCTTATAATCCAGTGCGCCTTATAGTGCAAAAAATACGGTACATTGTGTGAAACCAAACAAGTGCCAAAAGGAAGAGCCATAAGAGCATTCGGTTAAACAACTTGAGTCGATATCATTTGAGTCGTAGAGAAGTTATCCTTACTGATTATAGAACATTACCCCAGAAAAAAGGTATAGTTGACTAAACGGATAACACTTTAAATCGTGTTGAACTATTGTTTTACACAGTAAACTAGCTCAGATCATTCCTAATGCTGCCCCTGTGTGTAGCACTATCAGAGCGGTCTCCATCTTCCTTTCCTCAGTCGTACCTGCGAATGCGTAGAACATCCCTGCAGGTTTGAGGAGGTAGTCTCGCCCTTTGCCCACGCACGACCCCATGGCACACATGGTCCCCAGGATCATGAAGGCCAAGCTGAAGATGGAGATGGCAGCTGCAGATATGTTGTACTCTGAAAGAAGCCCAAATCATTTTGTTATTTACGTTCTGATACGTTACATTTAGTCATGCTTTTATCCAAAGCGACTCACAGTAAGTACAGGGACATTCTCCCTGAGGCAAGTAGGGTGAAGTGCCTTGCCCAAGGACACAACGTCACATAGCCACAGCCGGGGATCGATCTCACAACCTTCCGATCATGAGGTCAACGCCTTAACCCGTTGAGCCATCTGACACACATTACATTTGACCAGTGCGTGTTTCAATGATACACGAGAAGATTAAGAGAACGCTCCAACAGTGACACCATCTCTGGAAGATAACGATTCTCGAACAGCCTCTGTAATTGATTTCCAGCAGTTCTACTGTAAGGTTGTGATGCTTGTTTGACTTCAGAAGGGCCCAGCAGAAGTGAAGGCTACTTATGACTTTACAAAGTTATTAAATCTGAATCAAACATGAATGCTGATGACACCTGAGTTGATGTGCTGGGTTGACTGTCGTTAAGTCCTTTTCTGCACATGCTATCAAGCATGCAGTCTAACCCAGCTTAAAAACAGATCATGGTGTTACTTAAGTGAGACTTGCATCATTCTGTCGCTAAATCAATTTGATTCCATTACGTTCCTTTACAGAGACTAATAGGGCTTCTGAATGCGTGCACATTTTACAATTAGGCTACAATTAATTAAGTTCTGCCCAGGAAACATTGATGGCGCATAATTGAAATGTCACATGGAAATACAGATGTTGGCATATGATTATTTGGGAGTCATTTCTATATATAGGCTAACAAATCATACGGAGATATAACTGAATTGCTCTTGGTCTTATTTGAAATAAGTTTGTAACCTTTAGGGCGGAAACCACTTCAGTTACAAATGAAAGATAATCAAATGATGTATTACGATATTTACATTTACTCATGCAGTAACTCAGTGGTAAGATTCAGCCTTTGTTATTCCAAGCTACTTGGCCAGCCACCACTGCTGAAGTCAGTGCAGGAATCTACAGCTAGGCCTTTCATCTCCTGCCTGCTCGCTTAGAAAGCATGCCCAGGGCAAGAGCCTGTCCTCTGGGTAAAGCCTTCATCTACGACTGCCAGGACGGGCCCAAGCTGGATCTCACTCCTTCCCGCTCCGATTCCAACCTCCTCCTCCAGTTCTCTTGTCCTCAGTCCACAGGAAGGAACTCGAGAGAACCGTCTCACTTGCCTCACATTTCCTGTAACATCCGACTGAAATATCTCCTTTTACGCTCTAATGCTTTAGTTACTGAGTTCCTCAAGTATGTTTCTAAATGGGTCTGCTTGGGGCGATGTCCCTATGGCCAGATCCATGAACTCAAGCTCATGATGTATTGAGCGGGGGGGGGGGGGGGGGGGGGGGGGGGGGGGGGGGGGCGTGTAAGGAATGGGTCATTAATGAATTGCAGTCTAGGGCTATGTCACAAGGGTTAACCATCCGCATTGCAATGGTAGAATGTGCGTGTGTGTGTGCGTGATGTGGGTAAAGTGTGTGCGTGTGGGGGATGGGCCTGTGTGGGGCTTGATGTGTGCGGCTGTGCGTTGGCGTGTGTGGATGAGGTTTGAGATGGGGCCGACCCATAGCAACATCCAGGAATCCTGCTCCCCTTTTTACACGGCGGTTAACGCATTCGGACAGCTCTCCCCTGCGTGGGTTCGACATGGGAGGGGGGGGGAGGGGGAGGAGGGGGGATCTTCCATATGATCCGAAACATGCTTGGAGCACGGCTTGACACGCACACGGTTGTAGCCGCGTCTCCAGAGTCGGGGCGGGGAGGCAGTGACCAACGTGAGCGCCGTCATCTGGAGTAGAGTCAGTGTTGCTTGCTGAAGCAGAGAGACGCTCCCTCTCTCTCTTTCTTTCTCTTCTTCTCTCTCTCTCTCTCTCTCTCTCTCTCTTTCTCTTCTTCTCTCTCTCTCTCTTTCTCTCTCTCTCTCTCTCTCTCTTCTTCTCTCTCTCTCTCTCTCTCTCTCTTTCTCTTCTTCTCTCTCTCTTTCTCTCCTTCTCTCTCTCTTTCTCTCCTCTCTCTCCTTCTCTCTCTCTCTCTTTCTCTCTCCTTCTCTCTCTCTCTCTCTCTCTCTCTCTCTCTATCTCTCTCTTTCTCCCTTTCTCTCTCTCTCTCCCTCTCCCTCTCCCTCTTGTCTTCTATTCAGAAAAAAAATATGTTTTTGAAGCTTATTGGTTTTGCCGAGTGAGTCGAAAGAGTAGTAATGGAGCAGATCTTGATCTTCTCCCCATTTCCGCAGGAGCTTCCTCTGAGATGAACACCAGCTGGCTTTTCAGAGTTGGTTTGCAACCCCTCCCCACTTAACGTAACTAATAGCGTGTCACTGTCCAGTTTAAGTTCAGTGTGCTCATTGTTTTATAGCTTTTTGAATGTCCGGGGGTAGGGGTGGGGGTGTGGGGGTAGGGGTCGGGGTCGGGGTGGGGGGGTTTCCTCCCCTTTTCCTTGTCTTCTTTGAGGGTAGGTTTAGGTTTTTGTTTGCAGTGCTGTGGGCGTCCGTGTGAAAAAAGAGACACATTTGATTTGACGAAGCACAAACAAACCTACCTTTCTGGGTTTTGACTTCAAAGATCTCGGCCTCCTCTCCTGGAGTGAAGTGTTTGAAGTATGTGCAGTTCTCCACTGGAAAAACAAAACAAACATTTCTCAGTAACTGGGGTTTCAACAAACGACACGTCTAAAATGCTCTTTATAACTGCATCCAGTGAACATCACAAAACATATTTACAAAACGCAGTCCCGTACTTGTCATGCATTAACCATCTACCATCAGCGGGTTAAGGCGTTGGCCTCATGATCGAAAGGTTCTGAGTTCGATTCCCGGCTGTGGCTACGTGACGTTGTGTCCTTGGGCAAGGCACTTCACCCTACCTGCCTCGAGGGGTAATGTCCATGTACTTACTGTAAGTTGCTTTGGAGAAAAGCGTCTGCTGAATTAATATTTATTTCAAACAACCTGTATCAAAAACCTCCACTTCACCCTCTGCTGTATCTGGGTCTATTTTCCAATCTGCTGTTTGTCTTCTGCTCCTGAATGATGCAACTCCTCAAACCCTTCCCTGGACTCTCCTAGAGATGCTCCGTCAAAGTGTTTGCACTGAGGTTACGTAAGACGCCCTATCCCGCTCAGATTTGCTTGATTGACAGCTGATTTCCCGCCGTTCTAGCACTTTAATGCTAATGATGCCCCATCCCAGCCCCTCGATTTGACCCAGGCAAGGTGCTAACCCTTAGGGATCAACGCTCAGCGCTAGCAAAAGCTGACCCACTGAATGTGATCTCCAGGATCCCAGGCCCACAGGGAGGATCACATGATCCTCTGGTGCTGAGCCAGATGTCAAAACAAGCGTCCAAATAGACACACGACTAAAGTAAGAAGAGGGTTGAGTTTCTCTGATATTTGGTGACCAAGCTGAAAATCAGGTAGTTTATCACATTCAGTCATTCATCAGACGCTCTTATCCAGAGCGACTTACAGCAAGTACAGGGACATTCCCCCCTGAGGCAAGTAGGGTGAAGTGTCTTGCCCAAGAACACAGTGTCATGTTGCCTCAGCCCGGGAATCGAACCTGCGATCTTCTAATCACTAGGCTGATGCCCTAACCCAGGGGTGTCAAACTCGTGCCATCGCGGGCCAAGAGGGTGCAGGTTTTCGCGTCAACCAAGCCCCTACACCAGCTGATATCAATAACGAGTTTGATTTCACTAAGTGGAGAAACGCGTTAGTGAAATCAGCTGGTGTAGGGGCTTGGTTGACGCGAAAACCTGCACCCTCTTGGCCCGTGATGGCACGAGTTTGACACCCCTGCCCTAACCACTCCACTTGACTCCCTGTCATTTCAGTAAGGGGTGAATTAACAGGTGACTTCAGTCTTTAGTCATGTTTAATCCTCATTACCTATTGATGCCAGGGGAGTGATAATAACAGGGGTTCATGTGGAATTCCTATGAGTTTAATTACTATTCTTAGTAATTAACTTAGTAGTTAACTTAGTAATTAACTTAGTTCCTATGAGTGTCAATTACTATGAGAGCTAAGTACAGTAAATTAACCAGTCAGTTTAAGCACTACAGCTTTGAGATAAACCACACTTTTGATGGATACAGTAAGTAGTGAAGGTTTGGGAAAGGGTTGCCAGGTTGGAGGATTCCCCCTCTGTCCACCTCATTTTGATCTTAAAATAATTGATGTATATGTATGTATTATAATGAATGTCCCATTAAAAACGGTTTCAGTAAACAGCTACATATTCTATCAGTCTTTGTTAAGTTGTGAGTATTTAAACAATGGTCATCCAAGCAAAAAGAAAAAAACTGGAAAATAAAAAATGCTTTTTTATGATGATATTATGATTTATTTTTCATCTGATTATTTGTGAAAATATCTAGAGCCATGATGACAGGATGTTTTTGTCAATTAGGACCAACTGGACATCAAGGGGAAGTCCTGAGGTGGTTACTAAGCAACAGGCCTATGTGCTTTCCTATTGGAGGAGGGGAATGGCCATGGTAGAGATGCTAGCCATGCTCCTGTCACCAACATACACATGTTTGGTTTGGTGAGATACTGAAGTGACTGACAAAGAGAATTTGAGAGAGCGCGAAAGAAAGAAAGGCAGAGAGAGAGAGAGAGAGAGAGAGAGAGAGAGAGAGAGAGAGAGAGAGAGAGAGAGAGAGAGAAAGATGGGGGGGGGACAGAAGGTGTGACATTCAAAGGTCATGATGAAATCCCTGCTAGCTTTGTATCCCAGTGTTATGTTCCAGCCTTCGACAGAGGCAGGCGGACATCTTGTTACGCTCTCCTCGGCCGCATCACTTCCTGTTCAGGCTGGTCACCAGGCTGAGCAGAGCGTCTGTTTCACAGTTCTTCCATTAGAGAGCCCATCGCTCAGCAGGGCCTCTCAGGGCTCTCTCTGTGATCCATCATCGCCCCCTTATTCCCTAATGGAGCCCCTTAGTCCAGGAATTGGGCCAGCTCTGCAAGTGACACAGCTTGCCTTTTTATGGTTTAATGACCCCCCCCCCCCCCCCCCCCCTCTCATCCCTAGCACACTCACACTGTTGGGAATACATATGAACACACACGCTCGTACTTTCACTCTCCTGTCTCTTGCTCTGCGCGTGTGGCTCGCCCCCCCTTGTCAACAGGGGAGACGGGGTGGTCTCCCTGGATGCAGACGCGCAGTTTGTCAGCTTGGCTGTTAACGGCCTCTTCTGTCCCTCGACGGAGGTCCGAGTCCCCCCCCCTTCCCACTCCCCTCCGTCATATTATTTACATATCCGCATGTATTTACGGTTTCGGTTCGGTTTCGTTTTCATTCGTTATTTCGGGTTATTTTTGTGTTCCCACCCCCTCACCGCTCCGGTGCCCTGCGCGCAGCGCGTAATGCTCGTTATGGGAGTGGCGCTACATGGGAGTCAGTCTACTTTAAATGGCCGCACCTGTTAGAGCGGGTTCAACGAACCAGATCCAGTTGCACCAGCGAAGTACTAACGGAATCCCTTTTACTCCACGTCAAAGTCCTCAACAGATTCTGTCCGGCGGAATCACGCAAAGACAGAGGATACAAGTTCCGTGCAACTCGCTATGTCGAATTCCTCTCGTAAAACGTCTAAATTAAGCAAGCAGCACATTTCCCTGACGTAACGCCGGATAAAATATCTTTATGGAAAGTTAAGTCGAGAGGCGCCGATACTGAGATATCATTGGTTCCTCCGTGGCTCCAGCCCAGCCCAAGACAGGCATGTTCCTGCTGCACCAACTGGGCAGATTCCTGGGCTTTTTCTTGCCCCAGACCGCCATGTATGATCCCAAGGGAGGCCAAATGATTAGGGGGCCTCGTAAGCAGGCATGCTGTGGGGACTTACGGGCTCCCATGGGACGGGGAGGGCTTTGGGGTGGGGTGCGGGGTGCGGGGGGTGGGGTGGGGGAGGGGGGTGGATATGGATGAACATGCCTGGCTTGTGCAGGTGGCCCTGTCAATCCAAAAAAAAAAGGCTTGGAACTTGTGCAAAAACACTCGACTCCCCCGACCACGCCGAGATCGGGACAGCTGGGTATTTGCGATGTCTATATTTATAGCGACCGTCGGTCTGTTTATGAGACAGTAATGAGTCGACGTTTTATCGAAGAGAATGGAGACAGGTCACGCACTGCTAACTGTTGGCTTTCCTGTCATTTCAAAGGGTCCAAACAACTACGTTGGTCATTAGCAAATGCAGAGAACGAGCGCAAACGTATCTCCTAGCAACTGCTGGAAAGATCTACGTGATTGATTTACAACTTGGCATAGTATGGCCATGTTGTTACTTTATATTGTGTCAGCATTGCTTGTCATTAGCAACCAAGTAACCAACGAACTGAAGTTATTTTTATTCATTTTACCGTTACACGTCATTTAACTAAATCGATTATTATTCAAGAGATTTTAAATTTACATTTATGTAGCAGACGCTCTTATCCAGAGTGACTCACAGTAAGTACAGGGACATTTTTCCCTGAGGCAAGTATGGTGAAGTGTCTTGCCCAAGGACACAACATTACATAGCCACAGCCGGGGCTCGATCTCACAACCTTCCAATCATGAGGCCAACGCCTTAACCATTGAGCCATCTGACCCCCTTAGACTAAGTTAGCAGTGTGTGGGAGAGGTACAACAAAGGCACCTTAATGCAAGCGGACAACTTAACCCTGTCCCTGTGCTTCTCCTGTTCCGGCATAGTCTCTGAAACTCCTTCTGTTTCTCTGGCTCCACAAACTGACCTTGCAGCTCATTTGGGGATAAAGCCTTCACCTCATTCTGTTCAGGGCCCCCCAGAGTCTCTTAAACTCCGGCTCAGGGGCCAATCTGTTCCTGTCCATTCAGCACATGTTGAAGACGCTCCTGTCTGGGGCCTGGGGCTCCTGGAGGTCTTTCATCCCTGTTCTACTATGCTGCCTGCCTGCCTGACTGCCTGCCTGGGTGTGTCTGCATGTGTCTGCTGGGTGGGGGTGTGGGTGGGTGGGGGTGTGGGTGGGTGTCTGCTGGGTGTGTCTGCATGTGTCTGCTGGGTGGGGGTGTGGCTGGGTGGGGGTGTGGGTGGGTGTCTGCTGGGTGTGTCTGCATGTGTCTGCTGGGTGGGTGGGTGGGTGGGTGGGGGTGTGGGTGGGTGTCTGCTGGGTGTGTCTGCTGTGTGGGGGTGCTGGGTGGGTGGGGCACATTTATTGACATGAGGAAGTCTGTTTGAGGCTGAATGAAATTACTCTTTTCCACCTGCCAGACAAAAAATAGTCCAGCCATGTCTCTGTGTGTGTCTATGTGTGTTTCTGTGTGTGTCTGTGTGTGTGTCTGTGTGTTTCTCTGTGTGTTTCTGTGTGTGTGTCTGTGTGTGTCTGTGTGTTTCTGTGTGTGTGTCTATGTGTGTTTCTGTGTGTGTCTGTGTCTGTGTGTGTCTGTGTGTGTGTGTTCTCAAGCCAAAAAGGGACTATCATCTGTCTAACATACTTTAAACAAATCCTCAGGGCTGGCATTCTGGATCTCTTAGTGGTCTGAGGTAAAATGACAGCTGGACAGCTTCTCTGTTTTGCTCTTAGACTCATCGATTAAGCAAAAGCTTTTCTTTCCCTTCAAAGGTCATCGTTCGCCTATTATTCGAGGAAAGGTCAATGTTCAGCGGTCATTAAATGGTTTATTTTAAGGCCTTCAGAGCTTTATATAAATCCATGTTTGGATAGGCTCTGAAAAGATCAGAGGTTTAACAAGATTTAATTGCTAAGCTAACAAAACAGTCTTAATATGGTCTGTGAAGTCTCCTTATAATTAATAACTGCAGCCTTTGAGTCAGTATTAAACAGATGATAAAAATCACGATCAGACCTGGTTCAGGGTTAGCGTTAGCGAACGTAGCACGATTCAAGTACCATACGCTGTTTCAATCAGGTTTTCCTGTTTGCCAACTGCACCCACTAGGTTGGAAAAAACTATGGTTTCCTTTTCTGACTTGCTAACCACGCATTCTTACATAGTAGACCGTCAACCTTGTGTGTAATGACAATAAAGTTGAATCTAATCTAATCTAATATTCTGTGCATTGGCCCGGGGATTTGAACCCCCACCGGGAATGAAACCCAGGCCTTCTGCCCATGGTAGGCAAGAATCCTACCACTGAAGCACCGGTGCTGCCAAGAGACACAGAGACACAGAGGTTTGGTAGTATGGACAGGGATTGACCAAAGGGATCCGTCCCCAGGCTCCCCTGAGCAGGCCTTACCTCCAGGAAGAGTGATGGGTCCGCAGCCCTTCCCCTTGTAGTTCTCCTCGCTCATGTAGATTAACTTCTTGCAAAGCCTCCACAGACCAAAGTGGGCCGCCTCGCAGGTGGCGTTGACCTGCTCCACTTTGGGACTCAGGACCGCCCAGTGGTCCGTCACCACCGCCGTGAACATGGACGCCATCCCCACCGCCAGCACGAAGATGGCGATCTTCACCTTCGTGCTCTTGAGCATGATGGTGTGTGTTGGGGGGGGGCGGGTGGGGAGGTGAAAAAATGTGTGGGTCAGATGGGGGGAATCCTTTCTTTTGGGGTGGAAAAAAACGAAATAGGAAAGCTCCTCCAGGTGCTTGAGATCTGCGCGCGGCCCCCCCCAAAAAAAAACGTTGACGAAGGGGGGTGTGGTTGGGGTTTCCTGCCGGTGTTTACAGGGGCTTCGACGGACCAAATCCCTCCAAACGAGTGGCGTTCTCTGCCTCCACCTCAGCCTCACTGTCTCTCTCCCTCTGGCTCTCGGATGGTTTAAGGAGAAGGAAGGTAGCCGGTGGTCTGTGCCCTACTTTTAACTCCTCGCCGACTGCACGGTGGTTGTGGCGGGGGGGGGGGGGGGGGGGGGAGAGGAGAAGATGGAGGGGAGGGGACCTCCAGCTGTTGAGGTACGTCAGGAAAAGTTGATGACCCAACCAACTGCCGTGGAGGGGGGTGGGGGGGGTTGTTTAGGGTGGAGCAAGTTGGTTTGTCGCTATTAATGTGGCATGTGAGTCAGACCCACTCGTTTTTCGGACCGTCCCCACCGATCAGGTTACATCCGTGTGGGCGGGGGGGGGGGGGGGGCGAGGGACGGTTGCCCCCCCCCAAGCAGTGACACGGAAAGCCCATCTCGCCGTGCGCCGGGGGAAGCGGAGCCTCGGCCTGGGCTTGTCAGGGTGACCCGGGTCCCTCCTCCTCTCCTCTGCCCGGCCATCTTCCCCAACTGGATTTGAATCTGTAAACTATTTATAAGGACTATGTGTGTATAAACAGCAGCTGTTTGCCTGCAGGCTGCAGTCTGGCTTTGACATTCTCTCCAGCAGTGAGAGAGATGGCTGCTGGGGCACAGCGAGCCAGACTACCGTCCTGAACGCACATCTGACATTGAGGCGCTACGCCAGCCTTCCTCACCTAGGCTTCTCCTTCAGCTGTGATGTAAAACATCAGCCTTCCTATAGGTGTGCCCTACCCCCCCCGCCCCCTCCGTTGAAACCTCTGAAATACATCACCTTCGGGTTGAAGTGGAGGGCGGCAGCTTCGTGAGCGGTGCGGTGGTCTAGACGCGACAGCATCAGATCTGCGGGGCAGGTCCGCCTCAGGGGGCCGCTTGCGTTCTGTCCTGTCGCTCTCCTCCACGCACTGCTGAGCGACTCTCAACCCTCGAACGCAGAGGATCCTCCCGCCTCAAAGCAACGCCGTATCTTCTCCTCTCTGGTGTGTCTCTCTTTCACACACACACACACACACACACACACACACACACACACACACACACACACACACGAAGGTATGCTAACACAGTTTTTCTCCTGGCAGCTGAACTGTACACAACATAGCCCCCTCCTCTGCAGTACGGCTGGGGCCTGCGTTGCATCAGACTGGCCTCAAGATAACTGTAATACTTCATCATCGGTGCTTACAGGCAAAACGCCAGGATAGTTTACCGCTGGTATGGTTGCTAGGTTCTGTGAATCCAAGGTACTTTGCTTAAAGGAACTTCTTTACTTTGACATGCGGCGCAGTTGGCTAGGCAGTTGGGCTAGTAATCAGAAGGTACCCGGTTCGAATCCTGGCTGCGTGAACATGACGTTGTGGCTTTGGGCAAGGCACTTCACCCTACTTCCCTCAAGGGGGGGGGATGTCCCTGTACTTACTGTAAGTCGCTCTGGATAAGAGCGTCTGACAAAAGACTGAATCTAACAAAAGTGTATGACCACGATTCATTTGCATCAAAGCCAAGCCTCTGACTGAAGTTAT
The DNA here is from genome assembly GCA_030340665.1 of Neosalanx taihuensis. NCBI lineage: Eukaryota > Metazoa > Chordata > Actinopteri > Osmeriformes > Salangidae > Neosalanx > Neosalanx taihuensis. Next base: position 8,060,343 of record CM059314.1, read on the forward strand.
GTCATGTTTCAGAATCAGAATCTATTTTATTCGCTATGCAAGATATACAAACACAGAATTTTCTTTGGAAGGAAAGAGCAAACATAGAACGCATATGTAACATATATGTAACATTCGTCTTCTTTAATGCCTCCTATTACTTCCTGCTGCCCCAAACACGCCTGGACACTGTACTGTGTGTTACTGTGTGTTACTGTGTGTTACTGTGTGTTACTGTGTGTTACTGTGTTTAGTGCACAGCCACAGTTTGTGTGCATGTACACTTGTGTAGTTTGTCGACACCGCACACACACACAGTTTATCAGCGACAAAACTCTACATTTCGAATGTTTTCCTCATGTCCCCCATGCCTGGTGTTCTTGGGCAAGGCACTTCACCCTACTTGCCTCAGGGGGGAATGTCCCTGTACTTGATGTAAGTCACTCTGGATAAGAGCGTCTGATAAATGACTAAATGTAAGCAATGCAATATTGTTAAGACTTCTGTTTTCAGAGTTGACACTTTCTACCAAATTCGTAGATTTCACAGAAATGTACAGTGTAACAAATGATTTATATCTCTTAAAGAGTTCTCTTGACATAATGGACTTTAGCATTTTACATGTTGTACACTTTGTAAAACCCCCAAATTTGATAAAACGAAGCTTCCTGCAGCAGAGGTGCTGAAAAATACACAATATCTATTTAATCGGAATCAGAATCTATTTTAATCACTATGCAAGAGAAACAAACACAGAATTCACTGTGGCAGAAAGGAGCAAACATAGAACATATGTGACATAATAATAAAACAGGATAAATATAATGTAAAATACAATACAAATTAGATACAAATAACAAAAAAGTACAAAGTGGGCACTAGCTGTACAGATGGAGTGGAATATAACTATAGTGAGAGATGAGTCTCCAGGATAATGCCCAGAATTTAAGAAATTCTGCAAATCAAATCAGTCTCTTTGTAACCACTTTAGCATCTGTGTAAGGGACGCCCTTGTAAATTCCGCTAGTGTTAAAACTCAAAACACTGTCATTGTAACAGGTAATCTCCACTCTTGCTGTGTATGGGAGATCAATTGTAACTTTACCAATAGTGATGTTGATCTGTACGGTCTTACCAGGGGGAACAGTAACTGGAAAAGAGATCTTCTCAGTGTTTGACTTCTCTTCTTCTAAGGTATGTGTGCTTTCAGTTCCCACTGTGTAGCCTAACCCAGAAGAGACATCAACCACTCCAGGGATTCCTGCTGACACCTCAAAGTTAAAGTTGGTTTCTAACTTATTGGTCACAGACCACAAAGACCTTTTAGTGATGGTTTCAGATGCTTCAATTGTGTGTTGCTGAGCGACAGAGGTATCGTTTTGGTACGTCATGGACTTGATTTCCTTAACAGCCACCTGGGATATGACATTATGAAGTGTAGGGTAATAAACATCCTTCATGACGGTAGACTTGATGGTGTTAATGAACATAAAGCCCAAGGAATCGATGTCTGCACCAGCTCTTCCAGTGACTCCAACACAGATCCCAGAGCCAACATCAATGGGATACTCAGTTTTCAGACCCCAGTCCGTCATGTGAGCAAAAAACTCCCTGGACTGATTGGTTGTAAACTTGATGGCGCCCAATCGGGTCCCAACACCATTTCCCCACAGTGAAAGCTTGGTGAAATGCTCTCCAGCTTTAAACTGAAATTCTGAAAACGTTCCTCCAGGGTGTCCTATTTCTGCATTCCTGCCGTCAGTAAACCAAAACTTCATAGCTTTCACCCCGCCAGCCTCCGACCCACACCCATAACTTTTCAAGTGTGGATCCATTGTTGAGTCCAGTCATTTCAAATTCACATCCTCTTTGTCCTCCAATCACATGTATCAGTGCAAGATAGGACATTTTCTTCTCTTGATGCACACCTTCCAAAGAAATGAAATGAATTAATACATTGTTAAAGTCAAGTCTTGTTTTCCTTTTTCCTTTTGCCCAGAAATGACATCCAGCATTGTCACAACTCTCTACAGTAAGTTGCCTGTGCCGTGCTTATAAACAGCTTAGAGATATGACTCGGAGATATGAGATACAGATATGACTCGCCAATTAGACAGCTCAAGATATAAACAATGTACATTGGCAGTCACTGTGAAAGTCTAACATTGGAGTTTTCTGATAATTAAATAGTGAGTACAACATTTCAGCAAAATGTGTAGCCACCTGTGTAGCGTTATAAAGGTACACATCCAACACAAGTCATTTTCCATTACATGAAAAGGTAACTTTTTAAGCAAAAGAGATGGCAATCTAGTGGCCCTCAAACATTGAAGAAATATACACAACATAGTATAAAGTTTTGCTCAGATACTTACAGTGCTGTTGTGAAAAGACAACAAATATAGGACCTCAGAAGACAGATCTGTGGAGGCAACAGTTCAGCTAACCCAACAGAAACTAACTCCTGTACCTATAGGAGTACCTGCCCCCTCCTACTTTATGCAAATATTTGATATCATTTCAGAGTGAAGATCACTACTGAGTCGTTAATCTTCCCCCAGTAAGGATAATTAACTTTTGTGACTATGTACTCCTGCTAATTTAATCAATGCAAATGTTACTGTTGGGAGGGTGATTTTCTCTGTACCAAACTATTGACCCTTTCTGAACACCCGTAGACATGACCTTTAGAAGACAACAGGCCCTAAAGCAGCATGATAATGACCCCTACAGGCAGAGACGGCCAAGATGTGGACACCAAGGACGTCCAAATATTCCGGGCCAGTTAGATGAAAGCCTGGAGTGGCTAATCTGGAACACCGGGAGAATTCCTATCAGGCCGGTCTGGTTTTTGGGCCTCGATGGTGGAATGATTGTTTTGTTCTTTATTTTATCGCGGTCCCATATTTTCATACATATTCTTGATCTGCAGCCCCACAAAGTGGAGCCTGCAGGTTAATGATGACGTGATTATCTTTTGACCTTTGACCCCGAAACCTGACACGCCCCCGACAGACACCTAAATCAAAACACCAGAAATGGATGAATATAAATTAAATATGTAAAAAACCTGTATTTTGTTTACTTGGGGGGTTAGATGGCTCAATGGTTAAGGCGTTGGCCTCATGATCGGAAGGTTATGAGATCGAACCCCAGCTGTGGCTATGTGACGTTGTGTCCTTGGGCAAGGCACTTCACCCTACTTGCCTCAGGGAGAATGTCCCTGTACTTACTGTAAGTCGCCTTGGATTAAAGCGTCTGCTAAATGAATAAATGTAAATGTACTTGTATTTAAGGTTTCCCCGTCTTGAAGAATGGTGACGAAGAGCTGAGTAACGAGGGGAAGACATTCTGGGTTTCGTTCACCTTATTCTGCCACTAGGGAAATTCGGTGATCCATTAAGACAGGCTGACTGAAATCCTTTGAGGCTAAACTTCATTGATCGCATCAGGACAAGAGAGGCCGTTTGGGATGGATTCTGGAGGCCGTACGGCCTCAACATCGCCAGCTATCGCTTTTGACCCCTCCCCCCTCATGTTCTCAATACAAGTAGAACTTAGAGGGCTTTCTGAAGATGACGGTCAACTATCCAATCAGAAGAATGCAAAAAAAGACACGGGTTCACGACCTGAAGGTGTTTATTGGAGATAAAAGACACGACAAACCCTCCGAAATGTCAAAAACAAAATACGTTGCAAACAAAATCAGTGTAGGTTTCTATAAATATGGTTAAATATACATGATATTTTACAGGTTTTATGAGACATTTTATTGGGTTGTTAGTGACACACAGAGATCATGAGCTTGTGTGATGAGTCCCTGGAAACATTTGAGAAGATGTTCTCAGTCTGGAGCCCAGAATGGCTCATTTAACTAACAGCTGTATTCACATGCTTTATGACACTGTTTTATTTTAGCTGGTCTTCGAGACCCTTCGCGGTTATTATCTCTCCACGGTTTAGTATTCTTCTGAAAATGGTATCTCATTTGGAATGAAGATATGGAGATAGACGTGTTGTATTCCCACTGTCGTGAGACGCTCAACACTTAAGGTGATATCACAGTTAACGGCGTTAAGCTCAAACTCAACACTCAAGGAAAGGAACTCCTCAAATCTCTCTACAAAGACCTTTGAATTGGACCTTTTCAGAACTTGCGTTACAGCCTTTTAACGCAATAATACTCACAATAATACTCACACTAATTCCTTAGTAACACTTTCGAAACAGATCTCCTTTGATTTGAATGGCTCAGTGTTAGACTAACATATTACATTAAGATACCCTACTGATTCAGTGTTAGGGTTATTTAGTGTATTCTGCTTCCTGTAGTCTAAAACATTGTTATAATCATTTCATTCAATTATTCAATCATTTCACTTTGATTGGTTCCCGTCTCATTTATGTCCATTGTGATTGTTCCCTTTTCTTATACTCTACTATGATTGGTCCACTGTCCCACTCCCAATGGCTTGTTGATTGGGGTATCACGGCACACCAGTAGGCACTCTCAGACACCTCAAAGTGGCTCTGATTGGCTGTCGAGCCATGCGGTGAGGTGAGGATTGGAGGATTTGAGTTGAGGATTTCAAACTCGGGGCAGAAATATCAGTCATTTAAAAAAAGCAAAGATAGATGGTCAAAGGGACAGTATGCGGTGGAGAGGGGGGGGGGTGCAAACGCAAGCTGGGAAGGTGGAAGAGCTCGTAAGGAGGGAAGCTAATAACCTCAACACTGAGTACAACCTGGAAAATAAACAAACACAACATACAACAACATCTTTTATTTATTGGGAAGGCCACCATGCAAATCTGATTGGCTTACGTTAATTAACACGATTAGAACCCGTTCTCTTTTCTAGTTTCGAAACTAGTTTTTCTAGTTTACCAGTAACCAGCCACCAACAGGAAGAAAGTCTTGTTATTTTCTTTTCCGATACCAAGGAGCAAAATTCACAGGCAGACGAGGCAATTACGCTTTCTCGTGTCCGAAAATATCTTCCAGGGTTAGGAAGGGCTTGACACAGGCATTGCTGACAGCCAAGGGTAAAATGAGATTTGTGGGGGAATTACTCAAACCACATGGTGTTGGTCAGTAGACCATTTGGGCGTAACTAAGATATCTTGTTCCATTCATTCCGAGTGAAACTTATCGTGGCTTGAACACCATGCTGTTTTGTGAATTGGCTCCTCAACGGGCAAGGACAAAGGTGTAAAAAAATTATATTCCACTCATTCTTTTTCATACCGTGCGATCAAATGATCTGGAAATGCTACGCCAAGATTAAGTGCGCAGTGTGCTGACGCAGTCATTTGAATGGGGAGATATTTGAGGATTTTTGCCAATCGGTTCATTGACGATTCGTGCGCGAAGCTTGTTTATTCCAGTTTCTCTGACATCTGTGGATAGCGGGCGTGCCCTCAGATCAAGTTCAACATCAACTTCGCCACAGATGATTTCGAGTGCGCGAGGGAAGCGGTCGCATCCGATTCGGACGGATTTTTACGTGTTCAATCACGCGTGAATCGAGAAAAAAGTGAACTTTAAATGGAAACTGGAATAGGGTGTGGGAGGGAAACTTAATATCTTCCCCAAGTTGAGCCCAAAATAATTCATGAAAAACCGTTTAGGCATTAAGTGACCTCTACTCTATACATAGACAATTAACAGCATGGCATGAGAGAAGATTGCAACACCACATCAAATATCCTAACCCTAACCCAACCCTAAGTCTGTGAACGTGTTAAATGTTAGTTCCATTGTCCCTGAGCCTGTCGATAGAACACTTAAGACTAAATACGTCTGACAGAAATCAATCTCTGACTGTCTCTGTTGGAATGTTATAGATGTAAACAGACGTTACATGGAATATTCTATTGCACGCTACTCTATCACAATTGTCCTGTACGTCTACAAGCATTGAACGTGCTGTAAGATATGTGCGACCCTCGTTAGAATGTGGCAGTGGGTCAGATAATCCTACACAGCGAACATACAGGTGCACCGGTGGTCTAAGTACCAAGCAACCTGGGGGGTCCCTGGTAGCAGCGTGGCAGCTAGGAGAAGTCTACAGACAGTTATACAGTTAGCACCAGTTGTATTTGCAAAAACAAAACGCTCACACCGACCATTGGAATAACTCGGAAACTATTTCAGCTATTTAAAACATCAAATAAAAGGATATGGCGACATTTGGGGGGAGGAGTATTTCAGCATTTGGGGGAGGAGTATTTCAGCATTTTGGGGGAGGAGTATTTCAGCATTTTGGGGGAGGACTATTTCAGCATTTTGGGGGAGGAGTATTTCAGCATTTGGGGGTGGAGTATTTCAGCATTTTGGGGGAGGAGTATTTCAGCATTTTGGGGGAGGACTATTTCAGCATTTTGGGGGAGGAGTATTTCAGCATTTGGGGGTGGACTATTTCAGCATTTTGGGGGAGGAGTATTTCAGCATTTGGGGGTGGACTATTTCAGCATTTTGGGGGAGGAGTATTTCAGCATTTTGGGGGAGGAGTGTTTCAACGTTTGACAAAATATTGCTACTTCTTTTTGTCAACATGTTCTAGTCCATCAGATTATCCTCATGAAGACTTATTTGTCATAATTGGGCTCCATCAAATGACATCCGGCCATTCAAGATGGACGCCAGTCAGTCATGGAGAAACTCCCAATCGTCCTGTTACCTTCTGCATTATGTTCAACTATGACTCCTTTCCTGATGCTGTGTTCAGTTCCTTCATTGGTTTATCCCATGCAGACACTCCAACACTCATACTGGCGTTGTCCTTCTATTGACGCCATCCTTAAGATCTTTGTGGAAGCAGTTGTGGACTTGGAGGAACCGGGGGTCGTGCTGGGGGCTGTAAGGCCCAGCCGAGGCCCCTTTCATGGGGTCCCGAGGGAAGGAGTACATCCCCATCTCTGCCATGCTCATCCCGAACCCTCCCCCTCCTGCCGCACCTCCGGACAGCGCCATCTTCATCCCCACCGGCGACGGTTCGCGAGACGGGTCGGTGGAGTGCGAGCTGGAGCGGGAGCGTCTCCGGCGGTAACGGTAACTGGGGATACGGGAGTAGGGCGAAGACGAGGGCGTGGTCTTGATGAAGTCGCGGCGCGCCCGGAAGCGCTTCTCTTTGTTCTTCTCGATGTAGATGTTGACGGCGAGCACGCCCACCGACTCGGCCACGATGAAGGACAGGGCGCCGAAGTAGAAGGACCAGCCGTAGGCGTAGGCGTTCTTCTTCTCCTCGTCCCGCTTGTCGCTGGGGTCGCCGGCGTTGCTCGAGATGTAGACGATGATGCCGATGATGTTGCTCAGGCCTGGTGGGGAGAAAAAAAAACACGAGGGAGAACGAACGACGTTATTCGTTGACGGGGCTGTTTACGCAGGAATATGCAGACGCGTGGGGGGTCAGATGGCTCAGCGGGTTAAGGCGTTGGCCTCATGATCGGAAGGTTGTGAGATCGAGCCCCCGCTGTGGCTATATGACGTTGTGTCCTTGGGCAAGGCACTTCACCCTACTTGCCTCAGGGGGGAATGTCCCTGTACTTACTGTAAGTCGCTTTGGATAAAAGCGTCTGCGAAATAAATAAATGTAAATGTTATGTGTGTTTGAAGGTTCTGTCACGTACCTGCAGCCACAAACAGTATTCCGCCGCTTAACAGGATGTTGTTCTTGCTGCTGTAGAACCTTCCTATAACCACACACACGCCTCCCAGAAGCAGCAGGATCGTACTAAGGATGGGAAACAAGCTGGATGCCCTCACGATTCCTGCGCACAAAATATAGCATGCTAGCCCGGTTAGCTCAAAGTGTACCGCTAACGCACCCGTCACAATGGCATGCTATCATCCTTAGCATCGCCGACTATTTGTGGCTCCCTATGGAGAACACAGTGTACGCGATGGTGGCAAAACTTCCCCTCGACTCGCAATCACTCATCTGCAGGTGAGCGCCGCCCTAGCGCCGCCCGCTGTCATGACATCATGTTTTCCCGAGAGAACGCTAAGGAAGTTCAGGCAGATTTATGACATCATGTCGAAGGGCGACTCTGGAGCCAGACAGGAAGGGGGTCAAAGACACCAAAGAAGAAGGGGGAAAGGCACCTACGTAAGATGTACTCTGAACTGTCCGTGTCGTAATCGTTGTCGCCTGGGAAATGATTGATCCTGAAACAGCTGCCTTTGTTGATACCTGCGGAGAAGACATGAAACACATTAAGTGATACTGAGATAAGCTACCATAAGAAAATCCTTTATTTGTCCCCCAAAGGGAAATTGCAGTCTAAAATAGCAGCAGAGTACAGTACAACACTCAGGTTAACATATAAAGTACAGAAGATACAGTAGAATACACTTTTTGATATTAATACTTCTCCAAATGTTTTATTCTCTTACAATCTCTGGGGAAATTCTCTGAGGAAGAAGTCTTAATGTTTGAGTTAGGTACTTACATATATTATGCAAATATGACTAAAATAAACATGAAGATTTCTTTTTTAATGCTTGTCAGTCAGATCATGATTGTCAGATCATGTCAAATCAAAACAGATTTTTCAGAGAAGATTCTGATTGAAAATGTCTTGGATGGAATTGGGGTTAAAACAGGCATCTTTCCTCTGCCTTGTTGAAAACCCCATTGATGAACAAGACAGTTTGAACCCTCCTGTTCTGCCCAAACTCCTTCCTCCTTAGAGAATTTTCCCAGAGATTTTAAGAGAATAAAACATGTGGAAAAGTATTAATATAAAGAAAATTGAGCGAGTTAGTTGTGATATGGATTTTGCAGCATTACCAACAAGTTTCAGAATTAAGACTTGTGCGAAAGACGCTTAAAGACATATGATATATGGGGAGTCAGGTGGTTAAGGTGTTGGGCTCAGGATTGGAAGGTTGTGAGTTCGATTCCTGGCAATGACTATGTGACATAGATTATATTTCATCCCCACCTACACAAAGGAAATAGGAAAGGTCAACCATCAAAGGAATATCAACCTATAGACTGAAAGATCTACTTCATAATTCAGATTCCCTATGAAGATAAGTCTGTGGATCATATCCCACATGGTTAAAACATGGACCTTGGACCAGTCACCACTCCCAATACTGCCCCCGCTGGCCAACCCCAGTACTACACCACAACATGAGGATGGCAGGCAGGACACTGCACTCAATGGCTGGAGAGACACAGTCTGGCTCTTGACCAATAGGAAACTTGACCCCTGTGACCCAGACAGGCCGTGTGCATCATCTCTCAGTCCAGGTGACTCCTCCTTCTCTGTCTCTCTCTACAAATAAATAAAGAAATACTCATTACGCTTTTATCCAAAGCGACTTACATTAAGTACAGGGACATTCCCCCCTGAGGCAAGTAGGGTGAAGTGCCTTGCCCAAGGACACAACATCACATAGCCACAGCCGGAAATCAAACTCACAACCTTCCGCTTCTGAGGACAATGCCTTAACCTGCTGAGCCACCTGACTCCCAATTTTCTCTTTCTCCTGCTGACTTTCTCTGACTCTCTCTTTCTATCGCTCCCTCACTCCATCCCTCTCTCTCTCTCTCTCTCTCTCCAGGACCTGGCCTTCAAAGAAGCAGGCAGTAAACACTTTGCATGACGCACTTAGACCAGGAAATTGAAACCTGACATCAACAAAACAAATTGATACATTACATTGTCTTCTGACCCTCTAGCAGCATAAATGACTTTGTGTCTAGACAGAGAGAGAGATAGAGAGACAGAGAGAGAGAGACAGAGAGAGACAGAGACAGAGAGAGAGAGAGAGAGAGAGACAGAGACAGATAGACAGAGAGAGAGAGACAGAGAGAGATAGACAGAGAGAGAGAGAGAGAGAGAGAGAGACAGAGAGAGAGAGACAGAGAGAGAGAAAGAGAGAGACAGAGACAGATAGACAGAGAGAGACAGAGAGACAGAAAGACACAGAGAGAGAGAGACAGAGAGAGACAGAGACAGATAGACAGAGAAACAGAAAGAGAGAGAGAGAGAGACAGAAAGAGAGAGAGAGAGAGACAGAAAGAGAGAGAGAGACAGAAGAGAGAGAGAGAGAGAGAGAGAGAGAGAGAGAGAGAGAGAGAGAGTGCAGGAGCAGCTCTCCCCAGAGTACGCTGCTTATTACTCAGCATAGCCTCACCATGGCAACCTCCCCCAGCTCGCCCAGGAATCAAATTTCAGGCCCACTTCTCAGAGGACGCCTTTGACATCTAACTAATGCATTCACACACACACACCCATACACACACACACACACCCATACACACACACACACCCATACACACACACATACTCACACTTCATAAACAAAAACCTCTCTCTCTTTCGCTCACGCACACAGCCTCATAAGCACACACTTCCTCTCACAAATACACATCAGTATACATACAGCCAATTCATCCAGACACAACCCACTAGAAGACACACACACACACAGATGCACCAATCACAGGGCTGGACCTCCTCATAGCTGTCCATGGCGAGGGAAATGACAACCGCATTCCAATCTCAAGGGGTTCCATCGCCGGGGGAAACGAACCAAACACTGTTAGAGTGAGGACTGTGTGACTGAGCAGGGAAAAAAGACTTGAAGAAGGTTCGAAGCCCACGAGGAACTGTGTCATGTTGTCTTCACGGCCCCAAACACCCAAACACTGCTCTTTCACGCACGCTCAACAGTGGGGGGGGGGGGGGGGGGGGGTGTTGAAGAGCATCTCTAGCCAGGAATCACTGTGGGATGTTGCCTATCACAGTAAGACTCCCCCTGTCTCTCTCTTTTACACACACACACACGTGCACACACACACAGTGGCACCTCCCCCCTCCCCCCCACACACACAAACACACACTCACACAGCCAGACACACACACACCTTTACACACACACTCTCTAATAAGTAATAAATGCCGTTTAGTGGGACAGTGGGTGTGCTACATTTCAGCACCAGGCGCAGTGGACAGCGCCACTTCGGAAAGCGCCCATTTTTCGCTTCGATCATTTATTTTTTTATATTTATGATTTATTCCACTTATCAAAGCCAATCAACCAAGTAGTCCTGGTCCTGGGGGTGTTCCCATTATTTCGTTTTTATTTTGAAGCAAATTCAATCGCAACCAGCTTTTCAGTCCCATACTTAAGGACTAGAGAGTCTACACTCTTAAGATCTCAGAATGGTCAGTTGAAGTCTGTTTCAACTCTAAAGTGTTTTTACTCGTACGACATGACAAACAATAACAAACTGATGGTTCAAGAGATCACTGTCTATTTCTAACACGTCTCGTGTTCCCATCGCAAATTAAGAGGGTTGCCAAGCAACAGTACGGCACAGCTGAATGGTAGAGGATGAAGTTAGACTGAGCTCACAAAGACAACGAAGGATCCATTTAATTACATGTTTTATGCAGCCTCTACTAAATTGTAATTCATTTGTGTGTGTGTGTGTGTGTGGGGGGGGGGGGGGGGGGTCCAACATTACAGAAAACAGACTGGTAACTTTTTAAGGACAAGGGGCTTAGATTCAAAGCAGGCACTCTAGACTTCATGTTGGTTATTTGGACATACTCAGTCATACTTGATTTAAGATCTATATCTTAAGATCTATATCTATCTTCTACATCAATCTCTCTCTCTCTCTCTCTCTCTCTCTCTCTCTTTCTCTCTCTCTCGCTCTCACACACACAGAGAGTATGCCACATATATGTTCTATGTTTGCTCATTTCTGCCACAGTGAATTCTATGTTTGTAAATCTTGCATAGCGATTAAACCTCATCCTGATTCTGATTCTGATTCACTTGTCTGCACTTAGAATCTTCCAATAGTACATCTTTCTGTGATCCCTCAATCAAAAAAAAAAAAAAACCCCAGATGTGTTTTACATGCAAACTTCTGAGTAGGTTATCTGTGAACTACCTTCAATACAGCAGATCCTCCACAGCCCAGAATGTGTCATGTCCCCTCTGGTTTTCTTCATCTGCGTCTCCTCCGTGGTGGCGTTGGTGGTGTTGCAGATGTGCGCCCGGGAGTACAGCCAGTAATCTGTCCCGATGGCGATGCTCATCAGGCTGAAGGCTGCAAAAGCCCCGAGGATGGCCAGCAGGACCTGAACCCCACGGTCACACCGCGCCATGACGCCTCATAATAACCCGCTCCTCATAAACAGCCGAGCGCAAAGCGTGTCCATATGTCCAAATCACGCGTAAAAGCGCACGTCTTTCATTTGAATCGAGTTCTTTCTTGAAGGCGAAGACGAAAAAACAAGAACTTGTACTGGAACTATGAACCCAAATCAAGTTGCTGATTCTGATGTCCTGTGGCCCATTTGTTTTTACCCTTCAAAGTTTCACAGGTCGGATTCCCTCTACAAGTGGAACCGAACCTGCTCGAACGTTATTTTTGGAAAAAGTAGACTCAAATCTTTCAAAGAAGGACGAGTTAGATGTTTATTGAATTGCTTTCGGATTCTCAAATGAGTGATTTTGACCAAGAGATCAACGTCTTCCATACAGACCACACCTTCCATTCAGTAACCAATGAGATCAGACATGATCTGCCTTGAAGAAGATAAAAAAATGCGTTAATACGCTCAACTAATATTGAAAAAAAGAGGAATAACTTAACATTGGTGATTTGGTGTTTGCAAATTAAACATTAATTTTATGTTTTTATTGTGCGCAAACTGAGGTCATTAGAACTCACACTCTCACTATTAAGCTTCATCGTATAGTTAGATATAATGTTATAATATCATAACCTAATATAATAATTCTACATTAACGTTGAAAACTATTTCATATAGTTACATTCATATATCATTTTAACACCATCATCACCATATTCAATATAAAGCATATTCTCCTCCATGGTTTTAACTTATAAAGCAGGTTTGAAATATAAAAGTTAACATTGTGATGTTTCAGAAATCACACAGGAAAACAGAAATGAACAAGCTGCCAAAGATACACTGATTCACATCCATTACAGGTTTTGATTTTGACAAGCAATAGACGTGGCTCGGAAACAATTGAAGAGTTCTCTTAAACAGCCATTTTTACAGGCAGTTTTAGAGTGTGTCCTGATGTAACTGTTTATTTAAACGCGTGTTTTAAGATCAATTCACTATTTTAGGTTTTAAAATGTGTTTGTCCGTCTCCCTGGTTCCCTTTTAGGTATACATGTTGGGGGAACCGCCGCACCTCGCCGGGTTATTGACCGGAGCTGGCGGAGAGAGCTGATGTTGTCCGGAGAGTAGACATCCAGAGAGAACCTTCACTACCAGGGACTCTACAGCCATCCCGTAACCCAGAAGAGGTGCCGGGAGGCGGATGACAACGAGACCCTTCCCCCTGTTTCAAGAGGAGCCGATATGGACAAACTGCTTACTGCTGAATGGCTCATTCAGTGTTCTTAAATAAACTCTCCAATGATTTATTAGTAGTGGAGATAACAAATAGTCTCTCAGTGGTTTTTCTTATTCCCGTTAGGGGTCACAGGTGACTGGAGCCTATCCCAGTTACTTTGGGGCCTTAGGCAGGATACACCCTGGACAGGGGCCAGCTAGTCGCAGGACTATCACACAGACAGTGACAGACAACATAGAGACAACCGTTCACTCTCACAGTCATTCACCAGGGGCTTTGACACTTTTTTCCAAATCAAATGTTGTACATATGTACATACTACGTGTTTATTGTGTGAGTTTATTTTGACTAGTTATATATGTACTGTCATATCACAGAGATGCAACACTCACTATACCATTGGAAACCCCTAAATACTAATTTATTAAAGGCAGACAGGCAGACAAACCGACAGGCAGACCGACAGGCAGGCAGACCGACAGGCAGACCGACAGACAGGCAGGCAGGCAGGCAGACAGACCGACAGGCAGGCAGGCAGGCAGGCAGGCAGACCGACAGGCAGACCGACAGACAGGCAGGCAGGCAGGCAGGCAGACGGGCAGGCAGACAGACAGACAGACAGACAGACAGACAGACAGGCAGGCAGGCAGGCAGGCAGGCAGACAGGCAGACAGGCAGACAGACAGGCAGACAGACACGCAGAAAGACAGGCAGATTGACAGGCAGACAGACAGGCAGACAGGCAGACCCTCCATCTCCCTGTCCCTTTAAGAGCTCCAGTTCAGCTGGGTTTTTTGTGTGTTCTTCCCGGGCCTCTCCTGCAGAGAGCTCCTCTTTCTCTGAGACACAGAGCTCCTGCTGACTGGCTGGCTGGCTGGATGGCTGACTGGCTGAATGGCTGGATGGCTGGATGGCTGGCTGGATGGCTGACTAGTTCCGCGTTTACATCCCACCCCTCTGACAGTAAAGTACACCCCCCTCCCTCCGCACACGCACCCCTCCCCAACCCCCGACCTTGTCCCTCCGTCTGTGAGTCATTTCCTGGTCCCACTGAAACTAGCTCACTGGGAGGGACGTGAGGCGGGGGGACTGGGGGGGACGGGGGGGTGGGGGGGTGGGGGTGGGGGGGGTGGGGGGTGGGGGGGGCTCTTTTAGACAGGGAATCATATCCTGCACTGAAAACAGAGGGAGGTAGAGAGAGAGAGTGAGAGAGAGGAGAGAGAAAAGGACTTGGAGGAGAGTGGAATGAGAAGAGGAAGGGAGAGGCAGCCCTGGACTTCTAATTAGATGCCCTGGGGGGTGGGGGGCGGGGGGTGGGTGTGAGGGGGGGGGGGATTCGGTTGCCCCTGGAGGGATTTCTTGGCTGCGGCTGCGTTTGTCCATCGACTGTTTCCACCTGTTACCACAAATACGGAGCGACGTGAGGGAGCGTGCTGTCCCCGTCCTCCAAACGCCACCAGGCGCCGCTCTCTGGTGGTCAAACACAGGATGTTTAGAAACGACTGTTCCTGGCAGCGAGTGCTTCTGCCCGCGCGGCAAGCAGGTTCTTCCATGGCGGCCCTCCAGGGATTCGACCCTGCCCCGCGTTCTACCCGCACGGCGAACAGGAAATACAGACCAAACCGGAAGACAAATCTAAGGAAGTCCTGAAGACTAGACCATTGGAGGTCCCTGGTCATGCATTGTCCAGTGCATAGCCTTCAACGTCGTAGCGTAACGCATCCTTCTGATTCATCCTAGCTTCGCTGATGAGATCGCCATCGGACTGCGCTCGGCGCTTCGAGGCCGTATGTAGAGCATGAGGCAGGATTCTGAAACAATGGCCCCAGGTGAAATTGCACTCTATCTAGGCTAGTTTCTCTTTTCTCTCTCTTTCTCTCTCACACTCTCTCTCTCTTTCTACATCTCTGTCCAGGTTTAATGAGAGCCTCATCTCAGCCACTAAAAGAGCGGGAGATTTGTATTCCAGCATCTCAAGTGAAACACAAACACACAACAGGGACACAACTCTGACACAACATCTCCTCTGTTAGCATCCAGCTCCTGAACACTGACCCTCAGCTCCTGAACACTGACCCTCAGCTCCTGAACACTGACCCTCAGCTCCTGAACACTGACCCTCAGCTCCTGAACACTGACCCTCAGCTCCTGAACACGGACCCTCAGCTCCTGAACACGGACCCTCAGCTTCTGAACACTGACCCCCAGCTCCTGAACACGGACCCTCAGCTCCTGAACACGGACCCTCAGCTCCTGAGTCAGTCATGCATCAGTGGGACTTGGCCAGTCTTGCACTGTGTGAAGAGTGTTGAACTGTAACCCTGCTTTGATGCTCATGCAAAGTTAAGTTTGACTGAGGAAAAGCCTCACAGTCAACGCTTGGTTCAGCTTCTACTTCCCCTGTTTCTGATTTCAGGTGCGTGCTGCTATACATTTCCCTCGGTGTTCTGTTAATGTGTGTGTGTGTGTGTGTGGTGTGTGATGTGTGTGTGTGTGATGTGTGTGTGTGATGTGTGTGCCTTTAGGCATGTGTGTGATGTGTGTGTGATGTGTGTGATGTGTGTGTGTGATGTGTGTGTGTGTGATGTGTGTGCCTTTAGGCATGTGTGTGTGTGATGTGTGTGTGTGTGATGTGTGTTTGACCGTATGTCCATGTTTATATTTCCTGTCCAGAGGCTGAGTTTCCAGACCAGCAGATGAGGACAACATTCTCATGTGAGTTATGTGGCGCTGAAATTTAATTTTAAAGTGAAAACTGAATCTGAGTGGTTTAAGTTTCGCTGGTCTGAGGCCCTGATCTGATCTCAAAACTCGGTATCTCTGTATTCTTTATGGCGTACCATTCATAAATGAACACTAGGTGGCAGTATAGGAGCAGAGCATCACACTCGTAACCAGTTGTTTGACAGTTGACAGGTTGAAAATACAAGTAACTAGCCTAAATAATCATTTGCATACTTTACAATGTATGTTCCTGATTTATATGAGTTTAAACTTTTGCAGTTGTATAAATGTACTTGTGATGTTACAACCAAATACAATATATATGTATATATATATTATAGTATACTATGTTTTTATACTAGCTTTAATCTTAGTGAAATGCATTATATATACCTTGTTGTGCTTAGTTGGGAATTAGAGGCTTTAAAAACAAATCCATCCATTTAGCATTCATCCAAAGGCAATAGTGTATTATTACCTCTACACCGCTAGAGGGAGCTGTTAACCTGCATGGTTAAGAAGCCCGATCTAAAATACTAAACCATCCAGGCAGGTATTCTTTAGTTCCTATCTCTGACTGACTAGACATTTTAGTTTTCCTTAAGCAGTCCCTTTTTTAAACTGCATTGTGTGTCAAGTTTGTCCAGGGGCTCTGTGGTTAAGGCGTGGGGATAGTGATCGGAAGGATGTGAGTTCGATTCCTGGCTGTGTCAACATGAAGTTGTATCCTTGGGCAAGGCACTTCACCCTACTTGCCTCAGGGGGGAATGTCCCTGTACTTGCTGTAAGTCGCTCTGGATAAGAGCGTCTGATAAATGACCAAATCTAAATTGAAGAGACTTCAGGAAATGTGAATGTACCAACTGAATAAAGAAGTAATATGCTTTATTTCTGCCAGAGATGTACAGTACATTGAACATCATGAAAATTATACTTATGTACACATGTTTTTATTTGAAGCTGTCATCTACTGCCACTGAATTAGCACACTTACAGTATGTTAGTAGAACCAAATCTCACAAATCTCACTCACAGTATGCACTGCCTCGAAAGCTGCTATTACAAAACCTTTTTAGATTGCTCTACCTCTAACATGACATATGGATCGATAACAACAGCCATATCATGAAACATGTAGCCTATACAAAACTGTTGACAGTATATGTACAAATGAATGATTAAATATATAGTGTCGATAGTAGAACATAAAATACCGTTTCGCTAACCATTTGGAAAATCTGCATTTAAACAGAAATAAGTTTGGCACCGTTTATTTTCAATCTGTTCTGAGTTCACGATGCCTTCATGTATAAAATCTGATTGGCTACAGCGCTGGCCTTGAATATTCAATTCGAAACATACGATCAATGAGGAGCATAAATCTTTGATTTGGCAAACCTTACATTCAAAATAGTTCATATCCCAGTACCACTGAGACCATGAAAAAGATTCCTGTTCTCCTCTCTGTTACCCAATCTCTCCACCATCTTTATTTGAACTAAAATGATGGGTCAATATAATCCCTTTAAACATGTATGTCTGTGAATTGTTTGTAACAGTGCAGCATTAAAGTGCTGAGAGTGAAATGGACAAATGACAGAACTGAAATCGAACGAAGCACGATAGTATTAGTGATAAACATTCTGCAGACTGCAGTATATACACCGACATGGATGTGACCGAGATCCAAACAGGTAACACTGAATGTGCAAGTCGCTCGTTTCGCTACATATTTACAGCTTGTACACTTCACAAAAAGGTTTTGGAGGTTTTTATTTTATTTGAGAGTCTAGTCTCTACGGATTGACCGATGAAAATGACGAATACGGCAGGCCTAACGAGGATATTTAAGCTTGTCGTTTACAGGCTGAGATCCTTTTGTGGAAAAATCGCACTTTTTACTAAGACAGGGCAGAGAGAGTGAAAGTAATGGGAGGGTTATTATTTCCCGACGTGTCTGAAACGCAGAACACGACACTACAAGAGAGGAAGAGGCGAGAGGCAGCCTCACTTACGGGAAAAGACCTACCCTCAATCTACTTTCCACAGCCTCCACAAATAGGCCAATCCCCTTCACTCCCCACCCCGCCGCACCCCCTACGTTTCAAGGGACGTTTGGTTGACCCGCTCCCCAGGCTTTTACGGCCTACATGGAGCCTGCTGGGAGCCTGGGGTTGGGGCGGTGGATCTCAACAGGGGGAGGAGGACATGTGGTCGTACTCCGGACACTTGAGCAGGGCCGGGTAGTTGGCGTTCATCTGGAGGGAGGCCTCGGAGGAGATGGAGGAGGGGCTGCGGCCCCGGGCCCAGGCGTCAGGGTGGAGGAACTGACCGGAGTAGTCGGAACAGTTGCTGTGGCGAGGTCTGTAGAAGCTCTGGTGAGGTCTGTACATCTCCTCTGCTGTGTAGCGCTTCATGAACAGGTAGACCGACATGACGCCTGCGGTCTGGACACACACACACACACACACACACACACACACACACACACACACAAGAGAACCACATTATTCCAATGCTTTTTAATCCTGGAGAGCTGCGAAATCTATCCTTCTAATATTATGCTAATCTACACATCGAACGCACAATGAGGATTATTCATCGTCTCGAAATCTCTCTCTAAATACTCCTCAGTTGGACGATTCCACAGTGACAGGCTTCATAAAGGAAGAGACGGTGGTTCTGAATCATAAGCGAGGGTGGCGGATATTAGCAAGTTAACCATCTGCCTCAT
Source organism: Neosalanx taihuensis (assembly GCA_030340665.1). Lineage (NCBI taxonomy): Eukaryota > Metazoa > Chordata > Actinopteri > Osmeriformes > Salangidae > Neosalanx > Neosalanx taihuensis. The sequence continues at coordinate 8,079,151 of CM059314.1, forward strand.
GAATACAGAAATAGAAGATCAATCGTATTTTTACGCCCAGACAGACCGAGCCTGTCTTTTTCATGATCATCGGAGGGTTTGATGGTGTACAAAGTGTTCTACCGCCTGTGAAGCTTCATCCACAAAAGTAAACCTTTGAAACGCTGTTTCATATAAGACAAGGGTTTGTTGCCAAGCAACCGGTCAAGCACTGTCAGGGTGATGTCCCAGGTGGAAGTTTACCTCGGTGAGGAGGAAGGAGATGGCGGCGAAGGCGAACGACCAGCCGTACTTGTAGCTGAAGTAGGCCTCGTTGGTCTTCGTCCGGTTCAGCATCTCGTCGTTGATGCTGGAGATGTAGAGAACCAGACCGACCACTAGGGACAGACCTGGGGGGGAGGGAGGGGGGGAGGGAAGGAGGGAGGGAGGGAGGGAAGGAAGGAAGGAAGGAAGGAAGGAAGGAAGGAGGGAGGGAGGGAGGGAAGAAGGAAGAAGAAGGTTTGAAGAGAAGCATGTTAACACAGGAGTTCGTTCTGTGCACGACACAAAAAAACGGCTTCCATTCGACTTCAAACTGGGCATGCGCACAGCAGACGCTGAAGAGCAAGGTGTGTGCCCGCTGCTGGGGTGGGTACCTGAGAGGATGAAGAAGATTCCGGACACGAAGGCCAGGATGGTGCGGTGGGGGCGGATGTGGCCGATGTTGCTGAGCACAAAGCCAATGAACATGAAGAACAGGCTGACCAGGGGGAAGGGCGTGGCTGACCGGATCATCTCTGCAAGAACGACACAACAGCGCAACCACATAGATAAAACATCAGCACCTATTATACATTTATATTTAGTCAGACGCTCTCATCCGAAGCGACTTACAGCAAGTACAGGAACATTCCTATTGAGGCAAGTAGGGTGAAGTGCCTTGCCCGAGGACACAACGTCATGCTGCCTCTGCCAGGAATCGAACTCACAACCATCCGATCGATAGCCCGACGCCTTAACCACTTAGCCACCTAACTCCCCTATTTTGATGAGCCGCCTGCAGTGAAAATGCTCTGCCACTGAGCTGATCCACAACAGAGTCGCTGCATTCAGGCTTGAAAAGTTTCTAACTTTTCCCAACTTCCAAAAGGGGAACTCATCTCCCCACAGTCTAACCAAAACAAGCAGCTAGGCTCGTTATTTGGATTCATTCCCACTGTGCAGACATCAGGGGTAGCTCCAGTACGTGGACAAGAAAGACCACCTCCTCTGCTGATTAAAGAGAGGGAGGTAGGTGGCTGAGTGGTTAGGGCAGGGGGGTGGACGATTCCGGTCATCGAGGGCCGCTGTCCTGAAGGTTTTAGACGATTCCCTGCTCCAGCACACCTGATTCTAATGAACGGGTCGTTATCAAGCTCTGTGGGAGCCTCATAATGACCCTTCGTTAGAATCAGGTGTTAGGGGCATCTGTCTGGTGATCAGAAGGTCGCCAGTTCGATTCCCCAAATGAGGCACATGACGTTGTATCCTTGGGCAAGGCACTTCACCCTACTTGTCTCAGGGGGGAATGTCCCTGTACTTGCTGTAAGTCGCTCTGGATAAGAACATCTGCTAAATGACGAAATAGAAATGGAAAGCTCCGGTCTGAATCCTAGGAATGGGCTGGAACTCTTCCACGGTGAGGCTGCTAGCTTTCGTTGATAGCAGCATAGCTACCATATGTTGCTTTCCCCCACAGCCCACTACTCCCACAGTCAAGCAGATGGCAAACAAGGAGAGCGACTCTTCAGAGCTTTGTCTGCTGAGCGACTCTTAGCACCGCATCGGGAAGCGATAGTGGAAGCATGCTGGTTCATCCAGTCTACAGAGACATACGTTTATATCAGACGAGGAGATGGGGTCAGACGGCTCAATGGTTAAGGCGTTGGCCTCATGATCGGAAGGTTGTGAGATCGAGCCCCGGCTGTGACTGTGTGATGTTGTGTCCTTGGGCAAGGCACTTCACCTCACTTGCCTCAGGGGAAAATGTCCCTGTAAGTTGCATGTTGACTGACAAGAGGTCAGATATGACCACCATTGGGCGGAGCCTATTGGTAACCTTTAAAGTTGTGTGGCACCCTTGTGTTTGGATGTGCGTTTGTGCGGTAGATAATTCAGCAGCCACACTTTGGGAAAGGTAGAAACCTGTTTATGAAGTGAATTCGTACGCCGGAAGGCAAACTCTTCAAGGTTTTTGCGGGCAAATCTCTTGAGTATTCAGGTGAATTTAGCCTCGAACCACAAATCCAACTTTTAGGGCTTGAGAATCCAATAGTTACCAATTTATTTCACCAATTCAATCCTTTTTTACGCCTAAAGGTGGATGTCCCTCCCTATCTCTCTCTCTCCCATACTTTAAGGCCTGAATGTCTGTCGGACATCGGTGTCCCCAGGGGCCTAGTGCCTGCCTCTTCACTAGCCATGCTGGGTGTTTCCATACATATTTTGCAGGCTTTTTCACAGCCAGACCAAAATGCTAGCTCTGTATCTGTCAAATCAGCAGCAGTTAGAAGTCGGAAGAGCCAATCAGAGACGGTAATAGAACCAATAGACACACTCTGGATGAACTCTGCATAGTAGCTCCACGAGCCATCGATCTATGCGTGCTTAGTCCAGTCCAGATATAGATCGGCGTTATTTTCAGTAGCATGCAGCCAACACATCCGTACTCCTGAACTCATACGCGAGTGAGCGATTACGAGAGGTCGTATATATATTGTGTGTGTGTGTGTACGACATCGACCTCGGTGACATCGTCTGCTCGTCGTCGTTCAGCCCTAATTCAGATTTACGGCAGGCTGTTTATCCAGCTGTTCAAACTGTTTTCCGCGATGTGCCACGCTGAAAGCCTTTCGCTAATTCGCCAACTGCTAAATCACCGTTACCACGATGGGGAAAACAGTCTTTCCAGTAACACTTACCGGTAGTCCAGATCAGTGGTTCTCAACCCTGGTCCTCAGGGCCCACTGTCCTGCATGTTTTAGATGTTTCCCCCTTCCAACACTACTGATTCAAATGAATTGTCATTATCAGGCTTCTGCTGAGCTTCATAGTGACTCATTCATTTGAATCAGGTGTGTTGGATCAGGGAAACATCTAGAACATGCAGGACAGTGGGGCCCTGTGGACCAGGGAAACATCTAGAACGTGCAGGACAGTGGGGCCCTGAGGACCAGGGAAACATCTAGAACATGCAGGACAGTGGGCACTGAAGACCAGGGAAACATCTAGAACATGCAGGACAGTGGGGCCCTGAGGACCAGGGAAACATCTAGAACGTGCAGGACAGTGGGGCCCTGAGGACCAGGGAAACATCTAGAACGTGCAGGACAGTGGGGCCCTGAGGACCAGGGAAACATCTAGAACATGCAGGACAGTGGGGCCCTGAGGACCAGGGAAACATCTAGAACATGCAGGACAGTGGGGCCCTGAGGACCAGGGAAACATCTAGAACATGCAGGACAGTGGGGCCCTGAGGACCAGGATTGAGAACCACTGCCCTAGATTGACATGTTAAATTCAGAGACAGAGAGACAGGCCTCGTAAGGAGACCAGACGGCTCCTGTTGGCTACGAAGCTGTGGATGTAACAGGTACGGTGGCTGTACTCCACTTACTCAGCACGCTAACGGTGGACTCTGACGTGATCTGGATGTTGGTGGGCATCACATACTCGATGGTGAAGCAACGTCCTTTCTCCTCTCCTGGAACACAAAGACACACACACACACACACACTTTCAAAACATTTACATTTAGTGATTTATCACACACTCTTATCCAGAGAGACTTACAGTAAGTACAGGGACATTCCCCCCTGAGGCAAGTAGGGTGAAGTGCCTTGCCCAAGGACACAATGTCATGTTGGCACAGCCAGGAATCAACCTGGCAACCTTCTAATCACTAGCCCGACACCCTAACCAGGGTGGTTCTGGAATCAGAACCACCCTGATTCTCCATATATGTGTTACAGCCGTTAAAAACACCGGTAAAATACTCTAAATATAAATAAATACTCATTTATCAGACGCTTTTATCCAAAGCAACTAACAGCAAGTACAGGGACAATCCCCCTGAGGCAAGTAGGGTGAAGTGCCTTGCCCAAGGACACAACATCACATAGCCACAGCCGGGACTCGAACTTGCAACCTTCCGGTCATGAGGCCAACGCCTTCAGTTCTGTTCAGTTCAGTTTAAGTTTATTGTCCCCCAAAGGAGGAAACTTGACTTGCAGGAGGTAAAAAAAAAACATACAGATAGCACAACAGTTAAAACAGTTAAAAAGGCACATCCACATACACATAACACAGACTAGTTAAAAACACTGTTACACTAAAATTCATGTAAAACTTCTTGTGCAAATTTAATAACCTGATTGCAGTTGGTACAAAAGAGTTCTTTGTCCTATTGGACATAAAACAAGGAACTCTGAATCTCCTGCCTGAGGGGAAAACCTCAAAAGAGCAATGAAGGGGGTGATTTACACATTCCAAAATGGAATCTGCTTTCCTAATAACCTGCCTCTCATAGATATATGTTAAGGAAGACTGTGGACAGCCTATTAGCTTGCCAGCCACCTTCACAATATGGCCAAGGTTATTTTTCTCCTTCAGGCTGGTACCCCCATACCAAGCAAAAAGTAAAAGCAAAAGTAAGGACAGATTCAATAAAAGATTTATAAAACAAAGACAGAATAACCTTATCAACATTAAAAGAGTTGAGCTTCCTTAGGAAGTACAATCGTTGTTGACCCTTTTTACAGATGGTCTCTGTGTTTGCATCAAATTTTAGCTTACTGTCTATCACAGTGCCCAGGTATTTGTATTGCTCTACCACCTCTATGCTGCTACCTTTTATATAGGTAGGTTGAGGAGAAGCTGGTCGATTTCTCCTAAAATCTACCAACATGTCTTTAGTTTTAGAGGTGTTAAGCTGGAGAAAACCTTAACCTGCTGAGCCACCTGACTCCTCTCTGTTCTCAGTCTGGCCTGTGCTGATGCTGTCGTAGGTGCAGCCAGCTCCTCACATCTCAGCACCGTACGAAGAAGAGACCAGACCAGGGGGGGCAAACCTTTGGACTGGTGGGTAACACGTGTTCTAAAATGTGACAGGGGGGCCGCTGAGGATCAGAGGGCTGGAGAGTGTGTTTGTACTCATGTAAACTACGAAGGAAGGTCGACTGCAGGATGTTGACGCTAACTTCCAGTTCAAAGCTTTCTGCCGTTTTCTTTCTCTGCGTGGAAGAAGAGGCGGCTTTACATTTTAACGCCCCCCCCCCCCCCCCCCCCCCCCCCGCAGCAGACTGCCACCTCACTCACGCACCTCACTGTGTGTGGTGGTGGCGGTGGTGGCGTCGGTGTCGGGAGTGGGGATGGGGGGGCTATGGAAAGAAATGGTGGGGGGGGCGCAATATTGGAGTTGTCAAACCTGTTACCTCTCTCTATTGTTCTACTGTTCTCAGCCTTTCTGCTTCCTGTATCCCTCTCTCTCTCTCCTCTCCCTGTCTCTCTACTTCTCTCTCTCTCCTTTCTCCCTCTCTCTCGCTCTCCTCTCTCTCCCTCGCTCTCTCTCTCTCTCTCCTCTCTCTCTCTCCCTCTCTCTCGCTCTCTCTCTCCTCTCTCTCCCTCGCTCTCTCTCTCTCCTCTCTCTCTCTCTCTCTCTCTCTCTCTCTCATTAGGTTTCTTGGCAGTCTGGGCAGTAATTAACCCCACTAGAACACAGAGGATAGTCGCCGTCGGTCTGGTAATGATTTAATTAAGGTAAAGGTAGTCTGTGGTGCCCTGGGAGGGCTTGCCCCCTTTATTAATCCCTTCATCCGTGTGGGAAGTTTGCCCAGATCTTGTGACCTCTTTCTTCCATGACCTGTCTTGGGCTTAATTAGCTGAATTTATAGCGTGTTTGAACAGTCTAAATTTGGTTTGTGCTTGTCGTGCAGTTCTTGTATGTTAACTTTTCCCCTGTTTCTCTTAATGTTTGGGAAATATTGTCAGTAACATGCCTGTTGGAGTTCGCCAATGTGAGACATTTATTAAAAGCAAACAGAAAAAGCACCGTTAATATGAATAGCGCAGAAGTGCGTGTGGAGACGGAAGCGAATGGATTTTTAATGGTTCTACCAGACGACAATTTCAATAGTAATACTTGGAGCTGCACTGAAATTAATTGGCTGGGATACAGAATCAAATTATGCTGCAACTTTCCGTTTATGCATTATGACACTATAATTTTTGTGTGAAATTATATTTTTCAAAACTCAGGGCGCAAACGCACTCTCTCTCTTAATGAAAACAAGCCGCAGTTTGAAAGGCTCTACTGTAATCGATGCATCAGCTGGTTTCCCTCTGCTAATGAAGTTTCTAGAAACTTCCGATTCAAAGTGCCCTCTGTCCAACCTCACACGGTAACAACCACATCTATCAAGTTTAAGAGTGAGTATTTTCACAAATACTGAACTGAACTTCACAAGTACATAACCCCCGCCCCCCTATATTTGCACTATCTGTATAATTTTGCACCATCTTACCATTTTGCACTATCTGTACATAAATACAAAATAAAAATACTGTAACATTTTGTACAATACAGCTGTATATTTGTTGCTACCAAATCACTTTAATACCCTGTACATACTCTGTATATTCTGCTTATATTAACAGTTTTGCACTTCTGGTTGGATGCTAACTGTATTTCGTTACCCTGTACTTGTACCTGTGTAATGACAATAAAGTTGAATCTAATCTAATCTAAGTAGACTACACAATTAAGTGTAGACATAGCTGTTGGCATTCACTGAACTCTGCCTGCGTCAATAACAGCCCAAACACAACCCCATTCATCCTCTGCGATGCTAACGGTGTTAGATGAGTTGATGCGTTCGCCATGCTTGACTGAGGTTCAACCCAGCGGTGAAGGTGCCAGTTTCTGGGTCAAACCGTTCGGCTAGCACAGTTTATCCAGCAATAAGGCCACTCAATGGCTCCAAAACAACAAACGAACCCATTAGTCTCTTCAGGGTAGAGGCTATGTGCTGAAAAGCAACATCTGGTTATCTAATCACCAGGCAGTGCGGTGTTGTCTGTGGGAAACCTCCACATACAGGGGGGATCTGTGGGGCTGTTGACCTGGTAGTGGGTGTCAAAGTGTGAATGCACATCCACTACAAACCACACCAGCACATCCACTACAAACCACACCAGCACATCCACTACAAACCACACCAGCACATCCACTACAAACCACACCAGCACATCCACTACAAACCACACCAGCACATCCACTACAAACCACACCAGCACATCCACTACAAACCACACCAGCACATCCACTGCAAACCACACCAGCACATCCACTGCAAACCACACCAGCACATCCACTACAAACCACACCAGCACATCCACTACAAACCACACCAGCACATCCACTACAAACCACACCAGCACATCCACTGCAAACCACACCAGCACATCCACTGCAAACCACACCAGCACATCCACTACAAACCACACCAGCACATCCACTACAAACCACACCAGCACATCCACTACAAACCACACCAGCACATCCACTACAAACCACACCAGCACATCCACTACAAACCACACCAGCACATCCACTACAAACCACACCAGCACATCCACTACAAACCACACCAGCACATCCACTACAAACCACACTAGCACATCCACTACAAACCACACCAGCACATCCACTACAAACCACACCAGCACATCCACTACAAACCACACCAGCACATCCACTACAAACCACACCAGCACATCCACTACAAACCACACCAGCACATCCACTACAAACCACACCAGCACATCCACTACAAACCACACCAGCACATCCACTACAAACCAAGGCCCATGGCCAATCAAGCAAAGCTTCAGTTCGGCTGACTTAACATGAGAAGACCGCCAAAGGCTAAGACTCGAAGCTGCGTTAGGAAACATCTAGAACGGGAGAACCGGGACACCATCAAAGAGAGGACGGAAGGCGAGGAAGCGAGAATGAAGCTTTTAGACCAGACGACAAGACAGTGAAAAGGGAACAGGGATGATATCCGCTCAACCTGATTTTTTTCTTACCGGCTGCGTCATTTCCAGCAACTCAGGTACACGGAGAGAGCGCCCCCCCCCCCCTTTGAATCTGACCTCGAGAGTTGAACAAAGGCTCGTGGAACAGACACCCCCCCCCCACCCTGCACACCCCCCCCCTCCCCAGCCCGGTGTGTCTACAGACGCCCCCCCCCCCCCCGTCCTGCACACCCCCCACCCCCTCCACTCCCCCCCCCCCTCCACTCCCCCCCCCTCCACTCCCCCCCCTCCCCCCCGCCCCAGCCCGGTGTGTCTACAGACGCCCCCCCCCCCCATCCTGCACACCACCCACCCCCTCCACTCCCCCCCCCTCTCCCCCCCCCCCCCCCCCCCCCAGGCGGTTCCGGAGTCTTACCAGCCAGGAAGCAGACCCTCCACAGCCCGGAGTGGAGGGACATGCGTACCTCGGCGCTCTGGTTGAGGGGCAGGATGATCCCCTCCTCCAGGTGCAGCCAGTAGTCCGTGCTGACAGCGACGCCCAGCAGGCCCAGGCCGCACACGGCGAACACGCTGCTCAGCAGCGTCAGCGCCTTCCGGCCGCACAGCGTCATGCCGCGTCTTCGACAGCAGGGGGCGCCGCTGGCGGAAACAGGGAGCTGAGAGAGGGGAAGGAAGGAAGGGGGGAGTTAATGGAGGGAATTTAAAGTCAGATTTATTACATGTACAGCAAATTACAGAGAAGTACAAGGACATCCCCCCCCCCCTGAGGCAAGTAGGGTGAAGTGCCTTGCCCAAGGACATAAAATCATGTTGGAAATCGAACCGGCAAAGTTCTGTTACAGGCCAGATTACCCTAACCACTCAGCCACTTGACTGCAGCTGACTAATTAGAGTGGTGGATGGGTTTGCTGTTTGATCCCAGTAGAATGGTTTGTTTGAGCCACTGGAAAATATGACTGGATGATAATGTAGAGCTCAAGGATAAGACTAACTGCATTTTTCTCCATAGCCAGTCCACAGCAAGGACAAAGTTGGTGTTAGAACCAAACAAGCAATAGCGGTGTTTTTTTCTCTTTTTTTCTTGCACCAGCTGCCGTGACCCAAACCAGATCAATTCGATTTCAAGAGCCTCGATCCTTAATTGCTTGGCACTTTAGTTTTGATTTCAGGCTTTGAAGAGGAGCGCCATCACCATTTGGGCCCAGGCCAATCGAAAACGTCTTCATGTCTCTCGAGCGTAAATGAGAGCGTCTAAAGAGGGCCGGCTCGTGTTCCAGTGATCTGAGAGCGCGTGCTGCTGAAACTGCACTCCGCTGACCTAGGCTGTGATTCATCCAACCGCCTTCATCTTGCACATGCGCCCTCCCCCCCCACACACACACACAAACACACACTCGAATATTTTGACCGAAAATATTTGACCGTGGAATGGAAGTTAATAGTCCCCTTTCATCAGTTGATGGCTCCCCCAATAAATGTAAGACAATTTCCCAGTCAATTATGGGCGATGCACTGGCCCTTAATAAGAAAGGTAGTGAAGTGATGTGAAAGTGAGCTGCGTTCAAATGGGGGATACGTTTGGTGAAATAAGTGTATTTTACGCAGGACCCCCCCCCCCCCCCCCCCCCCCCCCCCCCCGCGCAGCGACGGCAACCGCAACCCGATGAAGTGAGAATGCTCTGAATGTTGTGCTTATCCGGCCGACCGCACGGTTCAACTTCGTGTATGTGATCGTGTCCCGCTCCAGCTAAGAGCTGGTGAACAGGGGGATTCAGCAGGGACTGTGTTCGGGGGAAGAGGGACTCACGTTGCATAATGACTTATCTGCTCGCTGCCGCTAGGTCCTAAGGGGGGAACGCGTGTGTGTGTTTGCGCCCGTGTGTGTGTGTTTGCGCGTGTGTTTCTCAGTCCCCCGCTAGACTTAATGTGTCCGATGACTTTAACATCTTCCGTTAGTTCACGGTTCAAAACATTCCAACGCTGGTAACTGTGGTTCTAAACATGATAGAAATGTAACCTCTGTATTTTGTGCTGACAAAAATATCATTTAGATTTATCAGACGCTCTTATCCAGAGAGACTTACAGCAAGTGCAGGGACATCCCCCCCCCCTGAGGCAAGTAGGGTGAAGTGTTTTGCCCAAGGATACAACGTCATGTTGGCACGGCCGGGAATCGAAACCGGCAACCTTCTGATTACTAGCCCGATTCCCTAACCGCTCAGCCACTTGACTGCCCCAATGAATATGCTAATGAACGGGCTCATTCAGACTCCGTTTTCACAGTTAATCCCTGACCTCATATGCAATCTCCATTACGTGGTTGATTTAGCAGAAAACTAAATAAGGCTATGGGAGCGTTGACCTATGCTATAATTCCCTGTAGGCCAGCTAACTTTACAGGCTAAAGAAAGGACTTTCTCTATGAGACACTGTTTTCCTCTGGATAATTTTAGGTTGGTTGTCTTTAGGTTGTGAAGCCCTTTGTGACATTGCTTGTGAAAAGGGCTGTACAAATAAATGTTGATTTGATTTGATTTAACAAAGGATCTAAATCTGAAATTTGAAGGCTTTGAATCAGGGCAGCAGGATAACACGGGAAGCAGTTAGATTTAGTTAGTTAAGTCACTATCCTAATACATAGGATAGTGACTATGTAGTAATACTGTAATTCTGTAATTCTTCTCAAGTGCAATAACTGTCTATATGTCTACTCAATTTACTTATTTTTTATACTGGACTACTTAACCAGACTACTTAAATTACTTATTCTCTTATTATTATTATTTTTTATGTCTGACTTTATCGTGCCCGCCTATTGCCATTGTTATTGCTATTGTTATTGTTATTGTCATTATTGGATATTACCCTGCAACTCTGTGTGCTGTACTTTACCCTGCTGCTGTTGTGAACTGCAATTTCCACCCTGGAGGACAAATAAAGGTTCATCTAATCTAATCTAAATCACTAGTCCTACGTTTGGGCATTTGTGAATAGACACGAGGAAGATGAGGACGCTGATGAAGAAGAAGAAAATAGGAAAGCAGGTTATTTCAAGAAAAAGGATTTTCGGCACTTTAATCCATTCAGTCCAGCACTAACCCAGGTTTATAATGGGAAGCCAGACAATAGGCTACCGGAAAAATCTTTGGCATGATTGAATGCTAGCATGTAATGCGATACGGATGATGTACTCCGGATATCGGACCCCATTGTCAGGGCCTTGAGTCAGCCAGGGGTACTGGATGTGTGGCTGTGTAGTGAATGCCCTGTTTAAGACCTCATTACCCAGCTGCCGAATAATACCAGGCTGGTTCCAACCAATTCACGCCTTACGACAGAAATGAAATCAGCCGCTAGAAAAAGGCCAGTCAGGGAGCCCAGCCAATCACCTTTCGACATGTGGGCAGTCAATGTTAGCTCTTCAGGCAATCAAGCAGAAATAGCTGCAGGTATTCAAGTTACTCTGTTGGTGATTGTAGATTCGCAGGGAATAGTTTCAAATGGCTTGGTCTACTTTTTCTGGTTGCTAATTAGATTTTTTTTTTGGGGGGGGGGGGGGGGGGGTGGGACCAAAATAGCAACATTGAAAGTTGAGACTGTGGGACTCCATCTTGTTTTCCAGATTTCATACGTCACAGGCTTGTCACAGGACTTGGGTCCCGAGCAAACACGCTAGTGTTTCATCGCTAACACACACACGTGAATATACACGCATGGATACACACATTTAGACACCCCCGCCTCCTGGGCCAACACACACACACGCACACAGACATTTAAATCCATCATGAATACTAATTTACTCCAGTGGCAGGTTCCCAACTACAGGATAATAGAGACAGATGACTTGGAGAAGCTAGCTTATCGATCGGTTATCCATTATAATTCTAAAGACTCCAGTGGCTGAACAGGAGCTTCCAGAAAGTTCTGCAGTCCTGGATGGATTCCAATGCCATCATCTGGCTACTTTCCACAACTTCTCCATATCATTATTTCATCAGAAGGCCAATACATTTGTTTGTTGCTATCTCTTTTCACAACATTAGTAATGACTGGACACTATTTTACATGTAGTCATTTAGCAGACGCTCTTATCCAGAATGTATTTATAATATACATATTTTATGATCTAATATTTTAATATTTCACATTTTTAAGGCCACATTTATAGAATATGTGAGGACTTTCTCTATTTTGGAAAGACTGACGTCACATATCTGTATGAATCCATAATATTAAAATAAAGAAATACAGTAATTGTAAAAAAAAAAGAAGTACAAAATCTGGAAATCCAGGCATTTCCCATCCTTAACCACTAGAGGGCTAAATCAACAACAGACGTGTCTGATGCATGGTAAGACAAGAGCGTCATCATTAAAACTAGGTCATTTCCCTCTGCCTACTCAATTAGTGTGGCTCTAACCTGGCCTAGCCTTGATTCTGACCAGCACAGCGTCTCCACAGGCAAAACTGCTGGAAAGCCAATGAGGAAACAAAACCCAAACAAATTGTTACATCACAGCCTGGGTTTAGTTTTAAACTGTGCGGTCTTTCGTCGAGGGCAGCAGAACAGATGTAAAAATAGGATTAAGCATCAACTGCCTTATTTGATTGTCTGGTTCAAGGGAGGGGTAGGTTGTTGTCGAAGCCAGGTCGCCTCTTTTTGCAGTCGGTTTGACTGACAGCGCTGGACGAAGCTGTCGGGCCAGGTTGATGATCAACACAGAGTTTGACTGCACACATCATCTCCTGTCACAGGCAAGAAAAGAAAACGAACACGTTTGCGATGCGCTCACCCCCTGCCACTGTCGAGGATTCGGCTGTCTCGACTGACCTAGTTTATCTGATCGGTCATTCGGTCGCGAGCACCGGGCATGCCTCGTGAGTCGATGGATGGGTGGGGGGGAGAGGGGGGGAGAGAAGGGGAGGGGGGTCTGACGACTCCCAAGGCCCCCGGGGACGGCGGCCTGACCCTGGGACACGGCGAGGACACGTCAGGGGCCGCCTCGGGAGCGCGGCGGTGGAACGAAACTAACGTGACGAGTGCTCCCCCCCCCCCCCCCCCCACCCCACCCAGGGCAGCGCCCGGGGCAGACGCTTGACGACGGCGGTCGACGACGGGTTTAATGGGGAGAGGTGCCTGAGTGCAACGTGGGATCTCAGTCGTTCGGGACGTTGGTCAGATGAGCTTCGCGTAGCGGGAAAGAGGGTTAAAGGACGCTGAGTTTCTTAAGAGACTTCTTATGTACACTTCAAACGCGAGACAGACAGAGAGAGACAGAGACCGACCGAGAGAGAGAGAAAACAGATAGACAGAGAGAGAGAGAGACAAAGAACATCATACCATACACGCACATGCACACACTTTTTTTTCCTCTCCATCTGTCTCTCCTGTCTCTTTCTCTCCCTCGCACACACAAGCCAATCAGGGAAAAGTACAGGTCACCATATCAACAATACACATATGTACGTAGCTACACAGCTAGCCGGAGATTAGTTTTACTGCTGAAACACAAAGGTTTGGATAAGAAGACAGGATATTTAATTTGACTGACCCCCCACCCTTACTGGAATAGATTCCCATTCAATTCAACGGTGCCCTGGATAAAAACCTTAACACATTGAACAGTACGCAGTTCCACTGCATATTGACTCAAGTTTGTGAGATTCTAAACCAGGTATGGTCCCTACTTGCTATATTATCTTCCCCATAAACTGAAAATTAAGACACACGTACATTTAGTCATTTAGCAGAAGCCTTTTATCCAAAGCGACTTACAGCAAGTACAGGGACATTCCCCCCTGAGGGAAGTAGGGTGAAGTGCCTTGCCCAAGGGACACAACATCAAGTTTACTCTGCCGGGAATCAAACTCATGACCTTTTGATTGCCATCCCATCACTCTAACCACTCAGCCACACATCCAGTGAATATGCATCGATATACCAAACACGCTGCTTATGAGTTCTTCTTAACTGTGACACAACAGAGACCGCAGCCTTTGTATGTGAACCCTGTTTCACCTCTACTGACAAGCTGACCGTGTATGACAGGTCATTAGTCATGCTGTCATCTAGGCTGCCTCCAGCGACTTCTGCTGTTCGGTTAAGGCAGCGTCCGCTCCCCAAAAAAACGCGACGCTATTAAGCCCCAGTGTCCCGAAACGTTTGGGAGGATTGATGGCAGAATCCCAAGGACTGGAGCTCCGGGCCCAGGCCACACAGGCCGAGGCTGGAACCCAGGCAACATCCTCCCTTCCCCCGGAGCCTCGGACTTGGCTGGGGTTCGTTGAAACGAAGGACGTTTGATGATGTTTTTTGTTGTGTGTTTTTGTCGTCATTTTCGTGGTCATTTGGTCAAGCTAGACTTCGACTGGATGTTTAATAAGGGGGCCTTATTGACCCCTGTGTGAGGGCACACACTGAGCACATTAGAGGGAAGTTCATTTGGATGAAAGCTCAAGTATCCAGGATAACAAGCACTTAAACCCATTTCTTGGAACTTGTCTTATAACTGGCAGTTTTTTTTTACAATCCCAAATGGGTTTAATAGGCTACTTCACCCTTGCCACTCATCCAGGTTCATTATACTGGAGAGTGGACTATAAGAGCGCTGCCTGGTCATATTTCCCCTCTCAGTGAATGCCTTCATGAACAGGGCTGTCATACAACCTCCCCTCAACCCCCTGGCACTTGAATCAAGAAAGTGGCTTTTTGCCCACGTCTAACCTAACCATCGCAGTTGTTTTAAACAGTCATTGAACTGTTACATTTGACTAAATCAATCCCAAAATGAGATGGCTGGGACTGGGAAATAGGATATAATGAGTCCGTAGTTGGTTAATTGAAAGAGACAAGGTATATTGACGTGCAGGGCCGCTGGTGTCATGGTATTTACTCAAATATAAAACGTCCATGCACATTTCAAAACCTTTGAATTCAACCATTTGGTCCTCTTTTTTGGATGATTGTGGTCTAAAACTGAAAAACTGTGCCCAAGTGAAATAACGAACACGGCTCAAATCTAGATCTATTCTTGTTGGATCCCTCATTCATGAACCAGAGGAGAGTTTTTGACACAAAGTACTGAATTACTTGCGTAACCCTTCACATGTTTTATTCCCGTAAAGCAGGTTTCAATTAGGATTGCGCATTAGATTCGATTCGATTATAAAGTTAGACATAAAGACTTGTTCTTAGTTCAGGTGAAATTCCCTGCCGTGTTCAAACCCGTTTATCGAATATTAACAGCAACTTGTCAGTTAAAAGCTCACTTTTAACCTTGTCATGTCCATTTTGAAACACTACGTTATGTTTTACGCACGACTGCAGCAATACGCGATAACAAGATGAAAAAACGGAGATAAATAAAGAAAACCTCACCTTCCGGAAGAAGTCTCGTGGAGGACGTGGTTCTCTCTCGGCTCGTGGGTTCTCCTGTGATGCTGGCGGGTTCCTCTTGTCTTCTGCTGGCAGTGGAGGGGATGTGGGCACCGCGGTGCGCCGTGCGCGCTGGGATCCGCTCTCCGCGCGCACTGAGCGCAAACCTTGCGCCTCCAGGTGGGTTGGGGGGGGGGGGGGGGGAAGAAAGCTCCGTCCGCAGGCTACATTCAAACGAACGGGAGGTTTCCTGCTCCGGGTTTGACCTGTACAGACTTTGGTTGAGTCGACTCGTCGACTTCATGTTGAGTGAATGTGGGTTGTGTTGTGTTGTGCGCCTCCTCGGAGCGCCGCGCTCAGACTGCGACTGTTTCAGCCAAGTGGGTGGGATCGTGCCCTACCCCCTTCCCCAACACGTGCAATCACGATCTATTCAGATCCATTGGATGTGTCTAACTATACCCAGGCATGACAATTTCATTCGCTGTTTTTTCCCCCTTCATTATTTGAGCTAATTTGATAAAAATTTTGCATATCCCCCCCCCCCCCCACCCCAGACCTTAATCTTCCTAGTCCACAGCATGACATTAGAATTTGAATGGCTGTCTCATTAAATCCATCCTTGGCCATCAGCCCTGCTGTAAGCGTGGCGCTTCATTCAATTATTAATGAGCAGATGGCTTCCCGCACTTACGATGCATAATTAACAGGCTATAAGGTTACATTCCTGTAACCTAACGGTGAGGTCTGACCAATAAACATAATGTATATTTTTTTTTACGCGTTCTAATAGTTTTATTTTGGCGTTTCGTCTGCTGGTGATAGACCACATTCATGACCAAGGACATGGCCAGACTCCTATCAGAATCAAGCGGTGTGAATGAAAACAACATATCTCTTCCGCTTAACTTAACCACGCATATTCTGCAGACGGGTCTTGCCTTATACAGCCTCGTTCAGGCCGAGTTCCCACAGGTCGACCAGATGGGGATTTGCAGTGTTTAACCAGCGAACTGAAGTGATGCTATGCAGTAGACCACAGACCAGGTGGCTTCAGGGTTCAGTGTAAACACAATGTTCCAGACCCTTTTGTTCAATCATCAGAACAGAACGACGACAAAACAAGCCGACGGGCAGGAACCCACCGCCAAAACAGAAGCAGAACCCAGAGCGTGAGGAGAACACCAAGGTCGCCTGTTAAGATTCCACAACATGTTCTGACAGTCTAACTGCTTCAGTACTAACAAGATAAAAAAACAAAGGTGTGAGGAAGAGGTGGAGGGAGGAGGAGGGAGGGAGGAGGGAGGAGAGAAGGACAAGGTTTTCGCATTTTAATCAGATCAGTGATGAGTGGAGTGATCAGGGTAAGGAGGGAGGGAGGGGAAGGGGGGGGGGAGGGGACGGGAGGAAGGGGAGGGGGGAGGGGGGACCGTACATCAATCCAGAATAGAAATATGGAGCCATCAACAGATGAATAGGAAAGAGGAGGGACTGGACGAGAGGGAGAGAGCAAAGGGAAAGAGGGAGAGAGGGAGGTGGTGGTGAGGTATGGGGAGGTGGTGGGGAGGTTTGGGGAGGTGGTGGGGAGGTATGGGGAGGTGGTGGGGAGGTGGTGGGGAGGTGGTGGGGAGGTATGGGGAGGTGTGGGGAGGTGGTGGGTAGGTATGGGGAGGTGGTGGGGAGGTGGTGGGGAGGTGGTGGGGAGGTATGGGGAGGTGGTGGGGAGGTGGTGGGTAGGTATGGGGAGGTGGTGGGGAGGTGGTGGGTAGGTATGGGGAGGTGGTGGGGAGGTGGTGGGGAGGTAAGTGGGGAGGTATGGGAGGTATGGGGAGGTGGTGGGGAGGTGGTGGGGAGGTGTGGGGAGGTATGGGGAGGTGTGGGGAGGTATGGGGAGGTGTGGGGAGGTGTGGGGAGGGTGGTGGGGAGATATGGGGAGGTGTGGGGAGGTATGGGGAGGTGTGGGGAGGTGTGGGGAGGTGGTGGGGAGATATGGGGAGGTGGTGGGGAGGTGTGGGGAGGTGGTGGGGAGGTGTGGGGAGGTGGTGGGGAGGTGGTGGGGAGGTTATGGGGAGGTGGTGGGGAGGTGGTGGGGAGGTGGTGGGGGGAGGTGTGGGGAGGTGGTTGAGCCGTCTCTTACCTGCCACACACCTCCACTCTGCCCCACGGTGATGCACCATGAGGGGGGGGGGGGGGCAGTTGAGCTGTCTATTACCTGCCACACACCTCCACCCTGCTGGACTCCACCGCCAGTCCACCGCCCTCTCTCTCCTCTCTCTCTCTCCCTGACGTGATGCTGATGGACCCAGACAAGCACATGGTATATCAGCTGGTAGAAAGAATACCAACCCCTCCACACAGAGAGAGAGAGGAGGAGAGGAGAGACAAGGAGAGGAGGAGAGAGAGACAGAGAGAGGAGGAGAGAGAGACAGAGAGAGAGGAGGAGAGAGACAGAGAGAGAGGGAGAGACAGAGAGAGCCCAGAGAGAGGACACAGAGAGAGGGAGAGACAGAGAGAGCCAGAGAGAGAGGGAGAGACAGAGATAGTCAGAGAGAGAGGGGAGAGACAGAGAGAGAGGGAGAGACAGAGAGAGGAGAGAGAGACAGAGAGAGGGAGAGACAGAGAGAGAGAGAGAGAGAGAGAGGGAGAGAGAGAGAGAGGGGAGAGACAGTGAGAGAGGGAGAGAGGGGTGACAGAGAGAGCCAGAGAGAGGGGGAGAGACAGAGAGAGAGGGAGGAAGAGGGTGACAGAGAGAGCCAGAGAGAGGGGGAGAGACAGTGAGAGAGGGAGAGAGGGTGACAGAGAGAGAGAGAGAGAGAGAGAGAGAGAGGGAGAGAGAGAGGGAGAGACAAGGCAGACAGGCTATCACACACACACACACACCCCCTCTCCCAGCAAGAATCGAATCTCTCTATCTCTGTTACTGTGGCATTATAAAGGGTCAGGATTTTAAAAAAGGAAGATTGATTTAAACAGACTAGATGGAGCGAGACTTTATGGCCAGCAGATCGATCCTGCACATTTGAGCAGCGTACGTATTTATAGGAATCACAGTTTCTGGAAATTGCTCCGCAGTTTCATCTGTCAACAGAACCTCATTTGTTGTTTTCCTTTCAGAGGCAGAACCGGATGAATCCATGCGGGACTGTAAACAGACGGGGGCCGGATTTCGAGAGCGAGGCGAACTTGGACGACCCGACTCCGGCGAGGCGGCGTGCCAACAGTCGAGTCCTCGGACAGGAAGTCCAGCAGAACTCTGACTGAACTGCGGCCGCAGTGAGGGATCAGCAGCATCGGGGGGGGGGTTCACTGGCAGGATTCTTGCCCACCAAGCGCAGAAGTACCCTGGGTTCGATTCCCAGCCGATGCATTGAACATGTGTGCGCCTGTGAAATGTTCACACTGTTGGACTAATAAGGGATCAATTCTTCTTCCATAAACCATGTCCTCAAGCTTCAGTGTCCTCTGATACATCACATGTATTCATTCAGCAGACGCTTTTATCCAAAGCGACTTTCAAGAGAGTCAGGTGGCTCAGCGGGTTAAGGCGTTGTCCTCAAGAGCGGAAGTTTGTGAGTTTGACTCCCAATTGTGTCCACATGATGTTGTGTCCTTGGGCAAGATACTTCACCCTACTTGCCTCAGGGAGAATGTCCATGTACGCTCTTATCCAGAGCAACTTACAGTAAGTACAGGGACATTCCCTCCTGAGGCAAGTAGGGTGAAGTGCCTTGCCCAAGGACACAACGTCATGTAGCCACAGCCAGGAATTGAACTTGCAATCTTCCGATCACAAGCCCAACGACTTAACCGCTGAGCCACCCGACTCCCTTTGACAAGCAATGTCACAGAGGGCTTCACATGTGCCCATAGAACTGCCCCTGATTTCAGAAACGGCGATCCCTGCATGTTAAACCAAGCAAACTGCGACATCTCACACATCGTTCTCGAACCGCGAACCTGGAACAGGGACGCTGTGGACTTACTCAATAACATTGGCAGCCGACATTTACATTTAGTCATTTATCAGACGCTCTTATCCAGAGTGACTTACAGCAAGTACAGGGACATTCCCCCCTGAGGCAAGTAGGGTGAAGTGCCTTGCCCAAGGACACAGTCACGTTGACACGACCGGGGTTCGAACTGGGAACCTTCTGATGACTAGCCCCACACCTTAACCGCTCAGCCACCTGATTCCCTCAGCTCAGGTTTCAAGGATATGTCATCAGAAGGGGGAGATTTGGGAGGGGGGAGGGGGGATGCTGTTGAGCCTGCCTGCGATTGGCTCTCACGATCCAATTAGACTTGTCGCATCGTCACCGAGGCACGATTTGAAGCCAATGCAGGCTAGTTAGCGGACAAGGTAACAGCTAGGCACATAGCTAACACAAATTAGCGCTTCCTCAAGGCAGGAGTTGGCAGGAGCTGCCATTACTGCAGCTTCACCATGGCGACCGTGAAAAGTCCCCCCTAGTTCACAAGCTACGACAGCATCACTGCATTATTTTGCAAACGCGGGATTCGGAAAAAACTCAACACAGAGCCATTCAAGTCAACAAAACAGGCAAATTGAAGGGTGTCTTCAATGGGTTTCTTTGTCTGGCCAGACACAGTGGGCGTTGTGCTGTCGTGCTGTTGAAGAAACGCAGGATGCAGCTCGATATCACATGTATTCCTGCCCCGGGGCGCCTCCTTCATCGCTGTGGGGATGTACTGGCAAAGACTGTCTCCTCAGAACAGACCCAGACTAACCTGAAAACACAACATGACAAAAAGGGACCAGGACTATTTATGATTGCAGAAACCAGACCTGCTTCGTCAAACTCTGACGTGCTAACGCCTTCCAGAAAACTCCAACCCCCCTGCATGCGCCAGTGAAGCTTCAGCCATGGAATCACATAGAGACTTATTAGCCGAGCGCTCAATACTATTCTTGGCAGAGTGTACAGGAAACGCTATATCGTCAACGCTCTTCATCCTGTCTTGATGTCATGCTCTGTCTCTCTCTCTCCCTCCCTCTCCCTCCCTCTCTGTCTCTCCCTCCCCCTCTCTCCTCCTCTCCCTACTCCCTCTCCATGTCTGTATCTCTGCTGTGTATCTGTGTGTTGTCAACCTGATGCTGTTATGACCAGGACTGCCAACCTGCCAAGCCCCCCCCCCCCCAGGACCTCAACACCCCACCCCCATCCCCGAGCCAAAGCAGAGCCTGACACAGAAGCCTCCGTCCCGCGTGGGGGGGGGGGGGGGGGCTACACTGTCCAGATAAATCTGCTGCGTGGACAAGCAAGGCACTTCAAAAGCACCGACCCTGAGGAGGAGAGAGAAGGAGAGGAGGAGAGAGAAGGAGAGGAGGAGAGGAGGAGAGAGGAGGAGAGAAGGAGAGAAGGAGAGAGGAGGAGAGGGGAGAAGAGGAGAGAGGAGAGGAGGAGGAGAGGAGGAGAGGAGGAGAGAGGAGGAGGAGAGGAGGAGAGGAGGAGAGGAGGAGAGAGGAGGAGGAGAGGAGGAGGACAGGAGGAGGAGAGGAGGAGAGGAGGAGAGAGGAGGAGAGGAGGAGAGAGGAGGAGAGGAGGAGAGAGGAGGAGGAGAGGAGGAGGACAGGAGGAGGAGAGGAGGAGAGGAGGAGAGAGGAGGAGAGGAGGAGAGGAGGAGAGAGGAGGAGAGGAGGAGGAGAGGAGGAGAGGAGGAGAGGAGGAGAGAGGAGGAGGAGAGGAGGAGGACAGGAGGAGGAGAGGAGGAGAGGAGGAGGACAGGAGGAGGAGAGGAGGAGAGGAGGAGAGAGGAGGAGGAGAGGAGAGAGGAGGAGGAGAGGAGGAGAGGAGGAGAGGAGGAGAGGAGGAGAGAGGAGGAGGAGAGGAGGAGGAGAGGAGGAGAGAGGAGGAGAGCCTCCTGCCCTCTGGCCGTGGTACATCCTGTCCAGCACCACGGTCGCTCGGTCATCTACGTCCCCGGCCCGCAGTACTGGGGGAGGGGGGAGGGGGGCTATCTGGATATCTCTCTTCCACCTCTCCCGCCGACGGACGATCGGTCTGTTTTTCCGCTCCTTCCGTTTGTCTTCCGCCGTCCGCCTCCGTCCTCCCCACTTCAGGATGCGGATCTCGCGGTGGGCGGGGCCGCATCTGATGCCTCCAGATAACAAGGTCTGGAATTGGTTTCCGTGGCGAGGGCTCTTCCGTTCCGAAAGGTTCCCTCTCTCCGCACCGGCCGAGAGGGGAAGGTGGGGGGGGAGGGGGGGTGGGGGGGGACAAGCTGGCGACTCGAACGGGAAACCTTGATGACGTCAGAGCAGTGGTGGACGCTCGCCATCCCATGACACTTCGCTGACTCGGCGTCTCTCCCAGCGAAAGATCTGACCGAATCCTGACAGCTTGCAATCAGTCACCAGGCCCATCATCAAATCTCCCCATGCAGGAGTTGGTAAAAGTCTTTCCGAAGACTAATAAATCGGACTCTGGCAAGGACTGTTAGGAGCTCATAGTCTGCAGGAATGGGACGAATTAACGTTGCGAATGAATGTTAATATCCTGGTCATATTCCAAGGCAGTTTCCATTTGCGAGGCTTTCCACGGTGCTTAATGGTCTCTGCACGATCGAGGAGGCTCTTCGCATTGGAAATGCCATCCAACGCAACACAAAAACAGATCTGCAATCAATGTGGCTGGTCATGAATAAGAGAAGCTGCGGTGAATTGATCCACACACGCTGGGCTCAGAAAAAAGGAGTTTGTTGTGTTTCTCGGGAGGAAACTTAGCTGTTTGAATCTAGTGACGCAAATCGTGATCGGTAAGAAGCTTTGGTACGTCTCTCTGGCCGGAGCAGTCTCCAGACTCACGGGCGCCCAACTCCAAAGTCCTCGAGGGCCGCTGTCCTGAAGGTTCTAGATGTTTCCCTGCTCCAGCACACCTGATTCTAATGAAGGGTCGTTATCAAGCTCTGTGGAGGTGTGCTGGAGCAGGGAAACATCTAGAACCTTCAGGACAGCGGCCCTCGAGGACTGGAGTTTGGAAACCCCCCTGCTTCGGAGGATTCCATCTCACCATGTGTTGTACTGAGGCTCTACACTGACACACACACACACACACACACACACACACACACACACACACACACACACACACACACACACACACACACACACACACACACACACACACACACAGCGATCACGGGTGACACATCTTTCCCAAGGGGGGAAAGGCCAACGCCTACGAAGATACTACACCACCGCTGAAGTGGACAGGATTACACCTGAGATGACGCCGAGTCTTTACACGCTTCGTCACAAAACCACCAGACGTATCACTGCCTGCGTCTTGACCTCGAGCACAAGAGGCGCCGGGTTGCGGACGTTCCCGGGGTCCGTAACGGCCTGGCGGCCTGCTGGGATCGCTCGCTGTCGGCCGCTGATGGCGGCCGGGGTTAGACGACGCTCGCGTGGAGTTTTAATGGACAGCGATCTAAGAGGCTTCTCCCAGCTCTCTCTGCTCTCTCCTGCTAATCTCACTTAATGGCGATTTGGCTCAACGTTGCTTATATGCTGCTCTTTTGTCCAGGGATAAGTGGAGTCTGTGTATCTGTGTGTGTGTGTGTGGGGAGGGGGGGGGGGGGGGGATTTGCCGGACAGAAGACATGGTGCTTCCCAGAGGCGGTGTGGTGCACCCTGGGAGGCTTACGGGGCTCAGCTGTATTTACTCACAGGGGTATGCTGGGGCAGCGTTGGTTATCATGGGCACTGGCCGATAGCCCGCTCCCATCCTATCGCTGATCTGTGCTCTCGACCTTAACCCCTCTACAAGGAGCGGGAGGGGGGGGGGCTTGTTCGCATCACAGCACCGATCGACTCCTTGAAGAGGGCAGGGGTCAGGGGTCAGGGGTCCGTCGCACGGTTTCTCTCCGACTCGTTTCCTCTTTCAGGTACTGACGCACGCGAACAGACGCAGCCGGAAGCTAGCGCGATCTACGAACCACGACCTCCACCCCAACACGACACATCTCCACCCCTTACAAAGAGTCAGAACCACCCCCCGCCCACCACCCCCCAGCCTAGTCCCAGGAGGATCCACCCCAGACATCGGCGCACCGTGTCGGGGAACAGACTGGCAGCAGGGCCTGGAGGAGGGATGAGGGAGCGCCAGTGATCTCTGCCAGCAAAGCTCTGGTAGCGAGGCTCGGTAACTAGTGTTAAAATTGTGTTCTCATAAACATACATTTATATGCACTTTACTTTTATATTATGTAAGTGTTTTATTTTTGAGGTTATCTGTGACCACTTCCTGTTCTGATCACTTCCTCTGCCTGATGTTTAGGCGCGATTCTTGCTGCTGTCTCTTCTTTGATTGTTGCTGCACATGTGGAAAATAAAGTGGCACAAAGAAACTAGCAAGTGTCTTTTCTCATGGAAACATGTCTGAAGAACAAGAGAATGCAACAATCGCAACAGGTTATGGGCCCAGGCGCGACACAGGCGGAAGATGGCAAAGGTTGGTGTTCAGTGGTGATGAAAATGACTACGAACTTTGGGAAGTAAAATTTCTCGGCCACTTACGTATAATAGGGCTGAAAGACATTATACTATCAACCACTGAGCCTGATGCCAACAAGAATGCTGATTGTTACGCGGAACTCATCCAATTTCTCGACGATAAAAGTTTATCCCTGGTCATGCGGGACGCAGCTGATGACGGCAAAAAGGCCCTTAAAATATTACGCGACCACTACGCCAGTAAGGGTAAGCCAAGAATCATCGCGCTGTATACGGAGCTCACATCCCTACAAAAGAGACCAGATGAACCTGTTACGGAATACATAATACGAACTGAAAAAGCAGTAACAGCCCTCAGAAATGCAAATGAAGTCATAAGTGATGGCCTCATTATCGCCATGATTCTAAAGGGACTTCCAGAAGGGTACAAACCTTTTGCCATTCACACAGCCCAAAGCAGAGAGGACATAACATTCACGCAGTTTAAGAGCAACCTGCGGAGTTATGAAGAGATGGAGAAGTTTGAAAATAAACCAAAAGCAGACAATGTGATGAAAGTAAACATAACCTCAATCACATGTTATGGATGTGGGAACCGTGGGCACGTCGCCAAAGACTGTCCTCATAAAACTGCCCCAAAGTGGTGTAACTATCACAGAAGTTCTACACACAGTGATGAGACATGCAGAAGGAAAAATAAAAACAAAGATGATGTTAAACAGATATCTGAAATACAAGAAGACAAGAAAGAAGAACAAACCTTTGTATTTAAAGTCAGCAATAGACTTATACCCACTGACATAATGAAAGAAAGACTAATGGTGGACTGTGGAGCCACCTCACACATCATTACAGAGATGAGCAAATTCAGACACTTCGATGAGGCCTTCGACCCTGCGAAACACTACATGGAACTCGCCGATGGATCCAGGACCAACAACGTTGCGCTGAAGAGAGGGGATGCCAGCGTCGCTCTACAAGATGTTCAAGGCAACTGGACCACAGTCACGCTGAAGGATGCCCTCTTCATCCCATCTTACCCGCAGAGCATATTCTCTGTGAAAGCAGCCACAGCCTACGGAGCACAGGTGGTCTTCAAGAAAGGACAGAACGAGCTCATCAACAAAGACGGCACAGCCTTCACCATCGAAGAATACAATAGGCTCTACTACTTGAAAACGGTAAACAATGACTCTTCATTTCATGACATAGAATCTTGTGACAATGTAAATTTGACATGTGACGTGAAAACATGGCACGAGATTTTAGGCCACTGCAATGTGAGTGATGTGTATAAATTACCTGATGTTGTAAAGGGAATGAAAATCACTGGAAATACAAAACTAGAATGTAATGTGTGCACTGAAGGAAAATTCACAAACAACAGAAACCGAAAATGTGACCCAAAAGCAAGTGAGCCCTTAGAATTGGTGCATTCAGATTTAGCTGGTCCCATTGAGCCAAATAGCCATAGTGGTCATAAATATGCCATTCTATTTACGGATGATTTTTCAGGGGCAATATCAGTCTATTTCCTCAAACACAAAAGTGAAACCACAGTGGCAACAGAAATGTTTCTAGCAGACTGCGCACCTTACGGGCGTGTCAAGTGCATTAGATCAGATAATGGCACTGAATTCACGAGCAGCTCCTTTCAAACCCTATTAAGGGAAAAGGGTATAAAACATGAAACATCTGCACCATATTCTCCACATCAGAACGGCACAGCTGAGAGACAATGGAGAACTTTGTTTGAGATGGGAAGGTGCCTACTGTTGGAAAAGGGGTTACCTAAAGCACTATGGCCCTATGCCATCCAAAATGCTGCTCACATTCGCAACAGGTGTTACAATAATAGAACTCAAAGTACACCATATCAGATGCTCACAGGCAAAAGACCAGATCTCTCTAAACTCTGGATATTTGGATCCGAGTGTTATGCCTACATTCATGACCACAAGAAGCTTGATCCCAGATGTGAAAAAGGAATATTCGTGGGCTACAGCAAAAATAGCCCGGCATACCTGGTTTATAACCCACACACTAGAAAAGTGTCAAAGCATAGACTGGTCAAGTTTATTAAAAATTACACAGTCGAACAAGTTGATCAACAAACACAGACTGAAGAAAGTGAGTCAGAAATACAGCTGGACAATTACAAAGCACCTGTTAGTGCACCAGTAAATGCTCATGTAAGAGAACCAATACATGAAAATGAGGAAAACACTAATGAACCGGACTGTGACACAACAGACACAGAAGAGACTGAGGAACAATGCCAACAAGGACGCTATCCAAAGAGGGAAACAAAACCTCCAAAATACTTAGAGGATTACACATCAAACTGTAAAGATGAGCCTGTAACCTCTGTAAATGTTGATTATTGTTACAGGGCAGCATGCGGGATCCCCCAAACCTTTAAAGAGGCCCTGATGTCACCAGAGGCTTCAAAGTGGGAACAAGCAATGGCAGAAGAGATGAACTCTCTCACAGAAAACAGGGCATTTGAACTAACTACATTACCTGAAGGTAGAACCACTGTAGGTGGGAAATGGGTATACGCACTTAAAGAAAATGAGCAGGGGAAAATCTTTAAAGCTAGATTTGTGGCAAAAGGGTACAGCCAAACAGAAGGAATAGATTATCACGAAACATTTGCACCAACAGCTAATATCACTTCAGTGCGTGCTTTAATGCAGATAGCAACCCAAAATGATCTTATTGTTCACCAAATGGATGTCAAGACGGCATATTTACATGCCCCTATTGAAGAGGAAATATTCATGGATCAGCCCGAGGGTTTTGAACAAACAGGGTCAGAAAAGAACATGGTGTACAGGTTAAGAAAATCTCTTTACGGCCTAAAGCAATCTGGACGAAACTGGTACAAACTTTTACATGACTATCTGGAACAAAATGGTTTTGAAAGAAACCCCTCTGATCATTGTGTATACAGAAAATGTTCCGAAAATGAAACCGTACTTGTCATCATTTGGGTAGATGACTTATTAATTGCTGCTAGCAACCTGGATTTGCTTACAGCATTTAAAGAAACAATGAAGTCCAAATTCAATATGAAAGACCTGGGAAAAATATCCTATTTTCTTGGGATACAATTTGAACAGAGTGGGAATGTAATCAAAATGAATCAGAAAAAGTACATTGAGAAAATGCTTCAACGTTTTGGCATGTCTGAGTGCAGACCCAGATCTACACCGTGTGAATTAAAAACAGAAAACACATCAAATGAAGATGGTAACAAAGGTGAGACTGTTAACCCAAGAGAGTATCGCGAGATTGTGGGCAGTCTTATTTATGCCATGACTAGCACTAGACCAGATATCAGCTGGGTTGTTAGTAAACTGTCACAAAGGTTAGCACAGCCAAAAAGAGAGGATTTAGTGATGGCAAAACATGTCCTAAGGTACCTCAAAGGCACAAATGACTTTGAGCTGGTCTTTGAGAAAAGTAATGAAGAACTAAATCTAATAGCATTTAGTGACTCTGACTGGGCATCCTCAGTAGCAGACAGACGCAGTACGACAGGGTACTGTTTTGCTCTTTCAAAACAAGGTCCAGTGATATCTTGGAAATCAAAGAAACAGCCAACCGTGGCATTATCAACTTGTGAAGCCGAGTACATAGGGCTCACCGCCACCACACAAGAAAGCCTATACTTAATCCAACTATTAAATGGTATGGATAATAAGATCTACTCTTGTACCACAGTGTTTGGAGACAATCAGGGAGCGATTGCTCTAGCCAAAAATCCAGTAAACAGACAGAGGTCAAAGCACATTGATGTAAAGCATCACTTTATTCGAGAAGCTTTAAATGAGGGAAAGATTCATATTTTCTACTGTCCATCTGAAGATATGGCCGCAGACATATTGACAAAACCTGTGAGCAGAGCAAGAATATTTAAGTTCATAAAATGGTTCTTTGGAAATCTAAGTTTTGGGTAAACAGCATGAGAACAACGGGGGGTGTTAAAATTGTGTTCTCATAAACATACATTTATATGCACTTTACTTTTATATTATGTAAGTGTTTTATTTTTGAGGTTATCTGTGACCACTTCCTGTTCTGATCACTTCCTCTGCCTGATGTTTAGGCGCGATTCTTGCTGCTGTCTCTTCTTTGATTGTTGCTGCACATGTGGAAAATAAAGTGGCACAAAGAAACTAGCAAGTGTCTTTTCTCATGGAAACATGTCTGAAGAACAAGAGAATGCAACAATCGCAACAACTAGCCTTGGAAACAAGGCTGTAGGCTGTTGGCATTCCAGTCCAGGATTCCTCCCTGTGTTCAGAAGACTGTGTCTGGCAAGAGGAATCTATTAGCTTCTCTGCCTCTGGGATAAATTAATTTGAATACTTGCATGTTTTTTGTTTTTTTTTCCTTTAGGAAGAGGCGGAGCTTGTTTCGGAACAGGGAAGCACACAGGAAGCAGCGAGACAAGACCGTGGCGAGACAAGCAGCAATTATTTGAACGCTGCTACTGTTCGTGGGAGATAAAGGGACTACAGGCAACTCTGAGGGAACCTACTGAGAACCCCATATCTGCGCTTGTAAACAGAACTTGTTTTACTAGCATGTTGCATCAGCAGTTTGCACCTCCCGCCAAAAATGTCAAATGACTCATTTGCTGGTGGGCTTGTTTTCTTCAGTCAGAACCTTTATCTGACGTCAGACGCCTAAAAAATGCTGTTTAACTCAATAGAGCCTTACAAACTGACGCTGACAAACGGAACAATAAACATGGTGTCAGATGGCTCAGCTGGTTAAGGCGTTGGCCTCACGATCGGAAGGTTGTGAGTTCGATCCCCGGCTGTGGCTATGTGATGTTGTGTCCTTGGGGCATGGCACTTCACCCTACTTGCCTCAGGGAGAATGTCCCTGTACTTACTGTAAGTGGCTCTGGATAAAAGCGTCTGATAAATGCGTAAATGTAAACGACATTAGATTAAAACAAATCAAATGCACTGCATGGGGGCAACAAAGTCTCGAATCCAACCTTGTCCAAACCGTTTTCCGTCAAAATAAACGCACGGCGCTCCCGCCTCTCGCCACGGACGAGAACGAAAACGAGCGAATCCTCCGGAGCGCCGACTCTCCGTCCAACCAATCGAAAAGACCTACACGCCGTCAAACTCCCCGCCCCCGCGGCAGGACAGCGCCAGGAGAGCTGCATCAAGGACGGAGGGGGGGGTTACCTTTCCGTCCTCTGTCAACACGGCTCTTATTGGCTAGCGCGGCGCACAGGATGTACACACAAGACTGAACCCTGTTTCATCAGGTGATTACAGGCTCCAGGAAACAGCGGACATGTGTGTGTGTGTGTGTGTGTGTGTGAGTGAGTGTGTGTGTGAGTGTGTGTGTGTGTGTGTGTGTGTGAGTTCTCCCTGTGTAAATGTTTGATCTGATACATAAAGCATGTTAGCCAAAAGAGAAGCTCGCGCTTGCGTTGTTTCTGCGCGTGACTAATAGTTACACAAATAGTTTGTGCTCCTACCCTGCAATGTGGCATTGCCATTATGCCACAGCCAGCACCGTGATCGTAAAAGAATACCGCAAGAATAAACCTTCATTACGAATAATTCCCATATACGCTTCATTGAATTACAGGGCTTGGTCATAGTTAGGGAGAACTTGTTTTCAAGGCCAATAGATTAATTCATGGTTTCAGTTGGCAATGGATGTTTAGATAAACATTTATTTGTCCTCCAGGGGTGGAAATTGCAGCTAAGTTCTATGTTCTAAGTGTGCATTACTTTAGGGTAAATAGGAACAGGTTTCCGCATAAAGATATCCACTGTTGCACCAGAAACAGGAAGATTACCCTTACTGGGCCTACAATTGGCATTGAGCATCGAAAATAAATCTATAAAAATGACCAACGAGATGTCACGGTTAACCAGCAACCGCCCCCCATTTTAACAACAGCGGTTTGAAGGAAAGAAAGAGGTTGAATGAATGCGGTCGTATAAAAGTGGCGCCGACAAACTTTCTCAGCCTGCTCATTTGGATCGGGGCCTTGGACCTAACGACCCCTGGTTGACCTGGGAAATCAGACTCTCGCTGTAACGAGACAGAGGATCACAACACGGATAACCGTCTCGCCAGGAGAGCGCCGGGGGGAACTCCGAGGCCTTGCTGCACCTTCGCCTGCTGGAGCGTGCAATCGGCGAGGAAGGGCGATCCGGGCCTCGACGTCGACGGTGGAAAAAAAGCAGAGGGCTTTAGCTGAACGTGAGAGCCAGCCGCCCCTGATAACTGCCGAGGAAGGCAAGGAAGTCATCAGGTTACAAAGCTGCTCGTGACAGGAGCGATGTGGAAGATATCTGCAGGTAACCCAACTGCCAGAACTGGTGTAATCCAAACTAAAATCATAGAAGGCTACGCATCATTACAGACGCCGGGTTTCATTTGTAAGCAATCGACCCTCGTCACTTGCAACAGGTAGGCTTGGTTCTCGCTGGAAGCAACAGTTATCTTATAGAACACACAGTACAGGAAGCCCTTTATATGAAGAACCGTTGGAAGGGCGTCAACGCCTCGCCACGGGGACGGCGAAAATGTCATTCAAATCACAAGAACCCCCCCACCAAGAACCCACAACCACCACCACCCCCCTTCCCCCCCCAATGCCTCTCCCCTGTTGCAGCAGAATCGCTGAATAATTCATTCCAAAGACAGATATTCTTCAAGCGGGGCGGCCCTTCGGCGTTTCGAAATGGAAACGTTGCTTACGAATCACCCTCTCACCTTGGCCTCGATAAGGAGGGCGTTACTTATTTAACGTTTCTGGAGAAACGTTTGGTGCTACTCGACGACAGGGGTTGGTGCACCGATGAGCTATGAAACACCGAGCTTTCAGCTTGGAGTAATCGGCCGAGACGGGGGGGAAAGGACCCCCCCGTGATAATTACGTTTTCCATTAAGACTGGAAGAAGAAGAAGGCTGCTTTGAGGGTGGGGGTGATGAACACGTCTTCCAGCTCGGATGGTGCGGTAAGGTGCAGTGCTTTATTATCGGGCTTCAACAGTTGCGTAACGGTGTGGAGAACGCCGCCGTACCGCAGCCGATAGCGGAACAGGAGCTGGGCGGAGGTGACGAAGGAACAGCGAGCAAACATGCGAAACAGGCTCACTAATAGGCGCTGGGGGCTCCCCCATCAAATATTCAAACGAGAGCAAACACACAAAGTGTGCCAGCAAAGTGCAGCACGCCTCGGAGACTCCGAGAGATTACCCAAGGCGTCAGGAGGGCCGTGAAGTGACCCAGCGATACAGCGAAGCCAGATGTTACCCGAGTTCCACGGCCACCGAGCCTATCTCTGTCTCTCTCTCTCTCAACTCTCTCTCTCCGTCTCTCTCAACTCTCTCCCTCCGTCTCTCTCAACTCTCTCTCTCCGTCTCTCTCTCCCTCCGTCTCTCTCTCCCTCTGTCTCTCTCTCCCTCTCTTTCTCTCTCTCTCCCCCTCTCTTTCCCTCTCTTTCCCACTCTCTCTCCCCCCCCTCTCTCTCTCTCTCTCTCTCTCTCTCTCTCAACTCTCTCTCTCTCTCTCAACTCTCTCTGTCTCTCTCCCTCTCTCTCTCAACTCTCTCTCTGTCTCTCTCCCTCTCTCTCCCTCTCTGTCTCTCTCTCTCCGACACACCAGTAAAAGCTAACTTATTCCAGGAAACTGTTTTCCACCCCTAAGATCAAACGCCCTCGGTCTGGGCCGAGTTTATCTTCCATTCTGGACTCAGCTCGTAAAAAAAAACTGCATTGTGTGAAAAGACAGGTCCGTACACAACATCCAGTCCATGAACTAGGGTTGGATCCTGAACACCTGGGAGACCTGGAGACCCAACTGCTGGAGAGGCAACACGTTCCTGACACCATGGGGCTAATCACAATCAGAATTTGTTTTTATTCGCCATGCAAGTTACACAAACACGGAATTTACTGTGACAGGATAGAGCAAAACATAGAACATATATGAAACTTAAATAGGAATAAGATAAAGATCAAATAGAATTAAAATTTGGATAAAATAACAGGATAAAGTCACTAGCTGTACATGTGGGAGACATATAACTTTAGCAAGTGAATGGGTCATTATGAGGCTTCCACAGAGCTTGATAACGACCTGTTCATTTGAATTAGGTGTGCTGGAGCAGGGAAACATCTAGAACCTTCAGGAGACCGGCCCTCGAGGACCAGGATTACCCACCCCTGGTCAACACCGTGACATTTCAGAAACGCATTCAGAATTCTGATGAGGACATTCAGCAGTAGAACCATGATCACTGCATCACAACAATGTTCCAAAGAGCAGGCAGGTATTTGACCTGGACTCTAACCACTCTGGGAGTCAGGTGGCTCAGCGGGTTAAGGCGTCGGCCTTGTGATCGGAAAGTTGTGAGCCCCGGCTGTGGCTATGTGATGTTGTGCACTTGGGCAAGGCACTTCACCCTACTTGCCTCAGGGAGAATGTCCCTGTACTTAAAAATGTAAGTCGCTTCGGATAAAAGCGTCCGCTAATTGAGGTAAAAAAAAAAAAAACAGCAAACAGTTTCCATATGACATGGAGGCTAATCATTTGAAACTCTTTTATTCCACATCCATTGCAGGATTATCGGTTTATTCAAACCCCCTTTGTCTGGGCTGTTCGCCTTACGTGACCAATCATTTTGTTGGGAAATCGAACGATCAGGAATCGTTGTTGTTGGGCAAATGTTGACTTCTTTTATTTATGCATCCAGTTCTCTCTGTGACGCCTGGTCGAGATCCTTGCGCGTAATCCAGAGCGACCTTCAACATGCTTAGCCGCTGTGCATTTTGATTAGGTAGAGGACTACCCTGTCCAATATAGTAAAAACCAAACTAGCATTCTGCCTTCAAAACCACCAATCTAACCGCGATAAGACCAGTGGTCCGACCGCACTAAGCGACCAACTTGGGGAATGACCGTATTTAAAAGAAGATAGTCATACAGTCAAATCAAATCACCTCCTCAGATTAAACCGTGCACATGCTGACATTAAGACAGGGTTCAAAGACATCGATATGAGGGGTGGATGACGGAATGGTGATGACGATGCCGACACACAGAGACACACACACACGGACACACACACAGGAGAGCTGAAAGTGTGAATGAGTCAACAGTGAGAAGTGGGCAGCAGCACAGGGACTGGATGTCAGTCAAATCCTTTTTTACCTTGGCACTGAAATCCCTGCTTTCCAAATCCCCTGTGAACACAGAGCAGATCACTGGATCAAGTACTGACACACTGTCATATTCAGCAGACAATCAAGGTCTCAATACCAAGTAGAGAGAGAGGGAGGGAGAGAGAAAGAGAGAGAGAGAGGGAGAAGAGAGAGAGACAGAGAGAGGGGGAGAGAGAGAGAGGGGGAGAGAGACAGAGAAAGTGAGATAAAGAATGAGAGAGAGCGAGGGAAAGAAAGAGAGATAGAGAGGGAGATTGAATGAGAGAAAGAAAGAGAGAGATAGAGCGGGAGAGAGAGAGAAACAGAAAGCATTCAAAGGTAAATGCAGCTCGTCTTTGCTGTACAATCTGAAGTTTTGACACAAGGCACTGTTGTGCAATACTGTGTCTTTGCATAACATTGAAATACTCCTACAGTCATTCATACATTATTGGGTTGTAAGGTAGTTAGACTGTGCCTGTCTCATTCTCTAGTGAAACACAGTCAAAATGGGAAGTTAGTGAAATACTAAAGTGAAGTCCGATCGTTGGCCCCTGATCTTTAGTAGGGGGTGGAATAACCCCCCCCCCCCCCCCCCCCCTCCCTCGTAAACATGGGTGGGTCTGTAACCAGGGCTGTTTTTCAGAGCTTCAGACACTCCAGTCACTTTTTAAAAAGGAAGTCTGAGGAAGGCTGTTTCGTTTCTGAACACTAACCGAAGATCTTCGTTTCTCGCCCCCTTTTTTTACGCACGGTTGCAAATACGTGCTCCTGGGCGGATTGGAGCCGCTGGAGGTGCGTGTTTTGCGCAAAACCTTACGGCGCAAAGTTCCCTGCGCGCTATCCTGTTTCCCCCAAAAACACGTCAATCTAAAACATGCTGTCATGTCAGAGTCACAGCGATCAGGGAAAAGTGATCAACCGACCAACTTCCCCACCCTGGCTGGCCGCATTCAACAGGCGGTTAGCGCGCAGACCAGAGAGCCTTACCAGATGAAATCGGTGCAGTGGCTGCAGAAGGTGGGTTGCTTGAAGAATCGCGCGATGAACTTGTGGTTCTTCACTTCGTGGACGTTCTTCTGCCTCAGAGCCCCTTTGCGGGCGAACCGGTTGGCCACATCCGAGGTGGAGGAATCGCTCAGGACATCAGCCATGGCGCAAAAAAGATGCGTGATCTCTCCGTTTGCACCGTATTGGAGCTGGGATCTGAAGTTTGGGTGGTCAGGCTGCAGCGCAGACACACTGTCCTTTCCTCAAGCTGGAGATATGAACTCCTCCTCTGACAGCTCCCTGCGCGCTCTGCTTCCTTTTTGGATCCCCTCTGACGTCACCAGGGGGTGGGATCCCTGCCCCCTGTGGGAGGGTCACCCAGTCTGGGGGAGGTTAGGAGGATTGGAGCGCCACCTGGCGGCGCAAAGGGAGTAGCGCCCTACAAGGGCTCCATAAAATAAGATCATCCCTAGAGTAAGATAACAAAATCCTTTATTCGTAAAACAAAAAGTCAAGTGCGAGGTGAGATGATTCCTGTCCCGAATGAGAAACATATAGACAAGATATTGCGCGTAAAGAGTATTAGGGAATATTGCAAGACCACCATGGGGGAATACTGCACGAAGAGTAATATTTTATGATAACATACTGACATTGCAAGTAGGAGTGTCTATTGATAGAAGTGTTCTACCATGTAGAAAGAGAGAGAGAGATAAAGGGAGAAGGGAGAGAGAGGGACTGAGAGAGATGGAATGAGAGAGGGAGAGAGAGAAAGGGAGAATGAAGAGGGGAAGGAAGAATGGAGAGAGAAAGACTAAGAGAGAGAGGGAGAGTGAGAGAGAGAAAGAAAGAGAAGGAGAGAGAGAGATTTCATTCAAAGGTAAATGCAGTGTTCCTTTGTTTTACAATCTGGAAGTTTTACAAAAGACACGATGGTGCAATACTGTCTCTGTATAACATTACAATACTTCTACAATCCTTCAGATATTATTGGGTTGTATGGTAGTTACACTATGCTTGCCTCATTTTCTAATTTTTGCATTGCCTGATGAATTTAGGAGAATTTGAGCGTCATCTTGCAGCACAAATGGAGTATCGACCACAATTCTCTAAAGGGAGAGAGAGAGAGAGAGAGAGAGAGAGAGAGAGAATGGAGAGAGAGAGCC
Source organism: Neosalanx taihuensis (assembly GCA_030340665.1). NCBI lineage: Eukaryota > Metazoa > Chordata > Actinopteri > Osmeriformes > Salangidae > Neosalanx > Neosalanx taihuensis. The sequence goes on from CM059314.1 coordinate 8,114,395, forward strand.
AGAGCGAGAAATGGAGAAGGCAGAGAGAAAGAGTAAGAGAGAAAGAGTGAGTGATAGAGTGAGAGAGAGAAAGAGAGAAGGGAGGGATGGAGGGAATGAGAGAGAGGGGGGGGGGGGAGGGAGAGAGGGGGAGTGAGAGAGAGAGACGGAATGGAAAGAAGGAGCGAGAGAGAGAAATGGAGAAGGGAGAAAGAGTAAGAGAGAAAGCAAGAGAGAGAGGGAGTGAGAGAGTGAGAGAGAAAGAAAGAGAGAGAGAGAAAAGGAGAGAGAGAGAAAGAGAGAGAGAGAGAGATAGAGAGAGAATTTAGGAGAATGTGAGCTTCATCTTGCGTCAACATCGTTTATCAAAACACATGACTGATAAACAGTTCTAGCTGTTTTTCTGGTCACTGTTGACTTAAATACTTCTGCGTAAATGCAGCCATTTGGGATGTTTTGACGCTGCTAGTAATTGCTATTTTCCATGTGTTCTAAGACAAATATCCTTTTCAACATAACCTGTGTAATGATGTATGAGTCAGGTAACAATGTCACTGGGGAAAAGGAACATTTCCATCTATTCCTATGTGAATGTCCGTGCGCACACACATGCCTGTAGGTGTGTGTGTCTATCAGGTTTTTTTCTTTCTTTCCCCCCCCCCTGAAGTTATCCTTCAACCCACAGCAAATAGTTTGGAGCTGTGATCTTTGGACATGACCTACCGATCAGTGACAATAGGGTCGTACGACTGGATGGAACTCTGCATCTTCCATCTGATCTCGTCCACAGAGCGGGAAAGACAGACACACGGATACGGACACCCCTGCTAAGATGGCCCCAGTCCTGAACCTCCTCTCGGTCTGCACGTTGGCCTTAATAACCACCGCAACCTCAGTGAAAGGTACAGTATCACCAGCTAACGCACACTCAATACAGGGACGACCTACATTTAGCTTTGATGAACCTCTACCACAGGGGTCTCAAACTCTGCTGGAGTAGTTGCTTGGTTGAGGTGAAAACCTGCATCCTCTCGGCCCTGGAGTTCGAGACCCCTGCTCTCACAACCTTTAACCTCTCATTCGATTCGAAATTACAGTCAGAGATACTCATTGGAAAACAAGCAATGCTTCGTCAAAAAACTTACTACAGTGAACCGTCGCTATGTCACGGTTCACTTTTCACGGTTTCGCTACTTCGCGGATTCGCCTCGTGCATCGTGTTCTGCATTCTGATTGGCTAAACAGTCTCTCCAACACGAACCTGCGCATCAATAAAGTTGCGGTTTACAGGATACAGTACTTTTATTGGTTAAACAAATGCTTGGGCCTGTAAAAAGGGGTTGTTGTTTGGATTTAACGTAACCCCCGTGAAAAACGAGGGTTCACTGTACTGTGATTTTTGCACCACTGTGTATTTACACCCCCCCCCCCCCCGTACTATATATACCTATCCCACTTTGTACTTCTGTTATTTGTACTTCCATGTTATCTGTATCATATTTGTAGTGTATTTTACATTGTATTCATTTTGTTATTATTATGCCACATATATGTTCTATGTTTGCTTATTTCTGCCACAGTGAATTCTATGTTTGTTAATCTTGCATAGCGAATAAACCTCCATTCTGATTCTGATTCCCAGTGCTATGCTACGTGCTGTTAGACGTATTTCTCAGTATGGGGGTCAAGCGGGTGAGCGGTTAAGGAATCAGGCTAGTAATCGGAAGGTTGCGAGTTTGAACCCCGGCTGTGCCAACATGAGGTTGTGTCCTTGGGCAAGGCACTTCACCCTACTTGCCTCGGGGGGGGGGGATGTCCCTGTACTTGCTGTGAGTCTTGCAGAACTACAGTTTGAGCTCCAGCACAGTTGACCGTGTTCCTCTTCTCCTCTGGCTTCTCGCCCCTAGTCTGCGGCCGCCCGCCCCTCGCGGACGGCGTCGACGTGACGCCCTTCAAGCGCGTGTACGAGATCGGCGAGGAGGAGACCGTCAGATGCGAGCGGGGGTACGTTCCCTCGTCGTCGCCGGGCAAGATCGTCTGCTCCCCTGCCGGAGAGTGGACCAGACCGCAGCTCGTATGCGCTCGTGAGTTCGTTCGCCTTTTCCGGATCTTTCCGTCTCACCCAAGCTGAAAAGCATATAAGTTGGACCTACATTTAGATAGGCCTTGGCCCTGAATTTGGACACTTCTCCCCTGTCAAAATTCAGTTCCTGTTGCTCAGGTAACAGGTAATCGAATAACTTCACCACAAAGTATTATAATGTCACACAAATGAACTGAAGAATACTTTGCTGGAGGAATCATTCGTGCATTTTTCATGGAAGCCATGTTCTTTTCCCATGGGGGGGGGTCAGGGGTCACAGTATGTACCACTCTATCGTTCTAAACCACATGGGAATCATGTGACAGCGTTCAGGGGGGGGGGGGGGGTGACCTGAGTCAATCATGGCCCCCGCTCTCTCTCACACAGCTAAGACGTGCTCCATCCCCAAGCCTCTACAATCCCTGACGCTTGGGAAGAAAGAGGTTCCATACAAGAGCATTCTCAACTACACCTGCGACGACGGGTGAGTTAAGGGTTTTGGTTCTCGGCCAATCAGAATGGGTCTTCCAGCTTCCGGGTCGTAACAGGCCAATGGCATTCGGTCTTCCACAGCTACGTCTTGATAGGAGCCAATCAGAGCCACTGTTTGCATGATGGGAGTTGGAGTCATCCGCCCCCGCTTTGTCAAGGTGACGTATCTGCCTGTTTTCAATTCATGATTGGATGTGGAGAAATGATCAAACTGCAGAATAATGTTTTTTCCCCCCAAATATATGTATATATTTTTCTCCATGTAGCTGTGAGTTGTAGTTTACCTCAAGCTCCCCAAAATGGAAAAGTTATCTATGACAACAAGGAGTTCAAAGGCAACGCAACCATATACGGACAAGGCTGGACTTTTGAGTGTTTGCCACCGAGAGCACCGATTGGTAACGAGAGAGGGTCGTGTCTGGCCAATGGGACGCTCACTGAGCCACCAGTATGCCGTGGTAAGTCGAACGCTTCGACCATTTCCTGTTGCACCTACAGATCATTTCATCATCTGGGTCCAAATACCTGGAGAGTCAGGTGGCTGAGGGTTAGGGTGTTGGCCTGGTGATTAGATGGTCGCAAGTTTGATTCCTGGCTAATGCCAGATGACTTTGTGTCCTTGGGCAAGGCACTTCACCCTACTTGTCTCAGGGGGGAATGTCCCTGTCTGTGCTGTAGTCGCTCTGGATAAGAGCGTCTGGTAAATGACTAAATGCAAAAACAGGGCTAAGCCAAATTAGCAGACTCAAACACTCTCTCACTCGGTAGATCATGACTTCAGTACGGTGACATGGCGCTTCGCCAAACCGATACGCCACACACACACACCCACCGATGGACTTCCTGATCTGTGTGTGTGCCTGTTCGTGAACCTCTCTGTGCTCTGATTGGTTGACCCAGAGGTCAGCTGTCCCATCCCTGAAGCGATCGACCACGGGGTCATCACTTTCGCTGTGATGAGGGAACACGTCTACAAAGACAAGGTCAAGTACGGCTGCGGCGAACACTTCACCATGGAGGGGAACGCCGAGATTCGGTGCGAGAAAACTGGAAATTGGTCAAACAAGCCGGTTTGTAGGGGTAAGTCTGCCGACACTTTCAACCAGGGAGTCAGGTGGCTCAGCGGGTTAAGGCGTTGGCCTCATGATCGGAATTGTGAGTTTGATTCCCGGCTGTGGCTACGTGACGTTGTGTCCTTGGGCAAGGCACTTCACCCTACTTGCCTCAGGGGGGAATGTCCCTGTACTTACTGTTAGTCACTCTGGATAAGAGCGTCTGATAAATGAAGAAATGTAATATGTAATCTACAGTTAAATCATTAGTGATAACTGTAAGCCACGTCTCAACAGTAAGATAACTGTAACCAACGTCTCTGGACCGTTATTCACTACAAGCTCCTATAACAAGCCTGGTTTTTCTGTCTAGTCATATGCATTCCATTGCAATAACTGAGTCCTAACTCTAATTTAAGTGTTACACAACGGTATCGAAAACCATGCATGTTGGAGGATACAGGACTAAACACAGTTTAACCATATTACGGTTACTGGGTTCACTGTCGTTTGTCCCCCCCACAGCTCCTTGCACGGTCGGTATCAAAAGAGGACGGATCTTTTACAACGCTAAGAAAATCTGGATCGGGGATTTCAAACCCAACCGAGTCTTACATGGGGAACCTGTGGTATTCTACTGTCTGAACAAGGAGCACAAGTGTGGCTACCCTGTAGCTTCCACCTGCAACGATGGCACACTCAACATCCCAGAATGCTTTGAGGGTGAGGACTACCGTATCATAACATCACGTTAAATCATTCTCTCTTTGTGTGTTTGAATGTACTGTATTTTCTTCTTTTTTTTACCATGAAATGTGTTCTTTCTCGTAGAACCTGGAAAGATGGAATACACGCTCAAACCAAAGTCTCTCCCTTCAGAAATCTCCATGTGTGCAGCAACCCTGACCCTTAACCCTAAAGCTGACCCCAAACCGAAATAAAAGCAAATACAACGTGTTTTCTGCTGAAAAGGGGAGGGCTGTACGGTGCCTGAAGTATGACGCTAATAAATGTAACCGTCTCCATCCATGGTTTAATTTGTGCTGGACTCAAGGAAGCGGTTCATCTACTTGATAACTCTCATTCTGATGTCGTGAAGTGCAATGAGTGTCCCTCAAACAAGTTTGTCAGGAGTTTATTAGTCCACTATTTTACTGTTGATAGAAGGAGAGAGAGGGGGGGGGGAGAGAGAAGGAGAGAGGGGGGAGAGAAAGAGAGGGAGAAAGATGAAGGGAGGTTGGGAGAGAAAGAGGGAGGGAGAGAGAGAGAGAGAGAGAGAGAGAGAGAGAGAGAGAGAAAGAGGGAGGGAGGGAGGGAGGGAACAAAAAGTTACATTTCAACTGTAAGTAAATATGCCTCTTTCTCACTGCAGTCAGGGTCATGACTTCTGGCTGATTTCCATTAAAGAACTCTCAGTTCTGGAAAACAAACTCATAGTTGTATTAATATAGCTAATAAACATCAACCACATACCATTATATTATACAATGTAAAATGTACTCATGCACTTTGACCTTATATAATACAAATGACCATAGAGACACCCTAACATAACTTCCAAAGGAAAATCAAAGCCAGTGATAAAAATATTTGTTACGGTAAAACTTACGGTAAAACGGCAAAAAAAACTAAAAGCAAAACTTGTGACATCAAACAGCAGGTTATCTCAATCAGCTGTTGATCAAAAGCAAATTCTCCGGGTGTAAACACAATCCCTAGTTTAGACATGTGGAGTCAACTGTGGACCTCCAACGACTCCCTCTAATGTCTAACCAAACTAGAGGGAGTCGTTGGAGGTCCACAGTTGTTGTTCCAGATCAGAGTAGACAGAGCAACAGCAGCTTTCTCTACCATAGAGCACCATGACACAGGCTCTGCTGCTTCTACTTCTGTCCCACGTTGCGTTCCAGGCCGCCGCGTCGAACGGTAAGATAGACATCTCCTACGAGTTCACTTCTGGGTGTTGTTGCCGATATTTACGTGTACTTGGGGATTGAATTTTAAGGGAATTTTGTTTCTTTTACTGAATGTGTGTGACGAGAAGCAGGTCATATCCAGCTTCGGAATATCTCATATTTAAGTATCTTAAATAGACTTCAAGCGCTCTAACCTGTTTTTATTATCACCTTGAACGAGAAGAATGTATTTGAAACGTTGCGTTGACTTTACAAGTCACGATTGCTAGCGAACCGGTAAACCTGTTCCCAGTGTGCGGCAGGCCAGATTTGGACGAACACGTTCAGACCAAGGACCTCCAGCGGATCTTCCAGCCTGGCCAAGAACTAACCCTCATGTGCGAGCCAGGATACTCCCCGACGAGCCCAAGCAGGACCATAGTATGTCGGGATAACGGCTTGTGGAGCAAAACGTCGTTCAGATGCCAACGTGCGTCTCCTCTTTACTCTACAACTCCCAATGAAACGTCTTTAGCTTGTTTGTTCCCTAGTGGTGGAATCATAATGGCTAACGTCACTTTGGCTGTGAGTTGTTTCTGACCATTTGACTGAGTTTGGTGTCTTCCTGGAACAGCTGTCAGCTGCCCCGCCCCCAGCACAATACTCCACGGGAAGACGGTATTCACCGACCTCAAATACATGAGTAAAGTGGAGTATTCCTGCGATGAGGGGTAAGCTCTGATCACGTGACCCGTTAGATTAGATAAACCTTTATTTGTCCTCCAGGGGGTGGAAATTGCAGTTCACAACAGCAGCAGGGTAAAGTACAGCACACAGAGTTGCAGGGTAATATACAATAATGACAATAACAATAACAATAGCAGCATAGCACGATAAAGTCCAGCATAAAAAAATAAGAAAATAAGTAAGTTAAGTAGACATATAGACAGTTATCCAGTTATATAGTTGAAGTGTTGGGTTCAGTGAGAACCCTAAGTGGAGTGTGGTGTCCGCAGGTATAATCTGGAGGGAACTGACATCTCTGAATGTTTACACGACGGAAGATGGAACGGCTCTGTCCCTGTGTGCAAGCGTACGTCCTCAGCAAGTACCTTCTTCTCCGAGCCGTTGCATTTGTCGACGCAGCTTTTACACAAGCTCGACCTGTATGAGAAGCTGCGTCGACAAAATCTCGCTCAAATTCTTTCACACGCGGGCCGCATCTGTCTGTTAGCCGCTGACGTCGTTGTCGATGACATTGCAACACATTTATTCATTTATCAGACGCTTTTATCCAAAGCCACTTACAGTAAGTACAGGGACATTCTCCCTGAGGCAAGTAGGGTGAAGTGCCTTGCCCAAGGACACAACATCATATAGCCACAGCCGAGGCTCGATCTCACAACCTTCCGATCATGAGACCAACGCCTTAACCTGCTGAGCCATCTGACGCTAACACATGGCTCCATGGTTAAGATGTTGGGCTAGCGATCGGAAGGTTGTGAGATCGAGCCCCGGCTGTGGCTATATGATGTTGTGTCCTTGGGCAAGGCACTTCACCCTACTTGCCTCAGGGGAGAATGTCCCTGTAGTTACTGTAAGTCACTCTGGATAAGAGCGTCGGCTGAATGACTAAATGTAAACATGAGTTTCCCCTCTCGCTCGCAGCGGTGCCCTGCGGGTTACTGCCCATTCCAAAGTACGCCCTGCTGACCTACGACACCGCGTTCACTGGCGCCCCCTCCGTGTACGGGGACACTGTCTCCTACAGCTGCCTGCCACCCCTCGCCCTCTTTGGCAACAAGGTGGCCACCTGCACCCACCTAGGTGTGTGGAGCGAGACGCCCGTCTGTCAAGGTAAGTCATGAACTGATGACATCACAGCATATGGCCCCACCTCTCTATTTTGCTGTGTCATTGTTATTTATCATGTACCGTATTTTTTGCACTATAGGGCGCACTAGATTATAAGGCGCACTGTCAATGAATGGTCTATTTTCGATCTTTTTTCATATATAAAGCGCACCGGACTATAAGGCGCATTAAGCGGGAAAAAAACAGTCAGATAAATCAATAATATTGAATAATATTATGGTGAAGCACAGTATGTATCACTCCGCGACGCTCCTGGTTACGGTAGCCGTAATGCTGCAAGCGGTGCAGCTTTGTAGTTTACCAAAGTTGTACTAAAACATTTTGATTTAGTGCCGTGAGCACCTTGTACCACACAAAAACGCTTAGAGGTCAGTAAACAAAAGAATTAATCCATATATAAGGCGCTTCGGATTATAAGGCGCAGTGCCGTTTTTTGAGAAAATGAAAGGCTTTTAAGTGCGCCCTATAGTGCAAAAAATACGGTATCATTAGTATAAGGGGGGGGTGTAGTTGTAGCAGTGATCACTTAGTGACTGCTTTACATAGTGGGCTACTTGTAGTATGTTCTAACCCAGGGGGGGGGGGGGATAATTTTAGTCCTCGAAGAGGCCGCTGTCCTGAAGGTTTGAGATGTTTCACTGCTCCAGCACACCTGATCCAAAGCGACTTCCAAGAGAGAGCTTTACAAAAGAGCTTCGGTCACTGATCATAGCAACGTGATAGACCCCGAACACAGCAGGCTTATAGATTATGAAACATACATCGTGAGAACCAAGAAGTTCCAAGAGAAGAACTATAAGAGCATTCAGCTGAACATCTGATTGCTCTTCGTTAGAATCAGGTGTGCTGGAGCAGAGAAACATCTCAAACCTTCAGGACAGCGGTCCTCGAGGACCAGGACTGCCCACCCCTGGTCTAACCTATTCAATTCAATATACCCCCCCCCCCCCAGTACCATATATACCCATTCCACTTTGTACCTATGTTATTTGTACTTCCATGTTATTTGTATAATTTGTATTATGTGGATCATTTGTATTATTTGTCATTTGTATCATATATGTAGTGTATTTTACATTGTATTCATTTTTTTTATTAGTATGACACATATATGTTCAATGTTTGCTCATTTCTGCCACAGTGAATTCTATGTTTGTTAATCTTGCATAGCGATTAAACCTCCATTCTGATTCTGATCTAGTGGTTTCCTGTCCTCCCCCGCCCATCATCTCGAATGGCTACATGTCCTCCACCCAAACCAAGAAGCATTATTTCAAAGACACGGTTCGCTATGATTGTTACCCAGGCTACACTCTGGATGGAGTGTTTGAAATCGAATGCGAGCAATCGGGCCAGTGGACATCAGAGCCAACTTGCAAAGGTTCGAACGTGTTTGTCCGCTCGTGGTTAAAAAAAGCAGCGTTAAAACCGTGTTGTCTTGCCTGTGAAGGCAGTGGTTCTCAACCCTGGTCCTCAGGGCCCTCACTGTCCTGCATGTTTTAGATGTTTCCCTGCTCCAACACACCTGATTCAAATGAATTGTCATTATCAGGCTTCAGCTGAGCTTCATAGTGACTCATTCATTTGAATCAGGTGTGTTGGAGCAGGGAAACATCTAAACCAGCTGATTTCAATAACGAGTTTGATTTCACAAAGCGGAGGAACTCGTTAGTGTAATCAGCTGGTGTAGTGGCTTGGTTGACATGAAAAGCTGCACCCTCTCGGCCCGCGATGGCACCAGTTTGACACCCCTGATCTAAAACATGCAGGATGGGTGAGGACCAGGGTTTAGAACCACTGTATTAAGGATCGGTAGGCTAATAACGACAAGCAGTGAGTGCCATGCAGGTAGTCAGATGGCTCAGCAGGTTAAGGCGTTGGCCTCATGATCGGAAGGTTGTGAGTTTGTTTCCCAGCTGTGGCTATGTGACGTTGTGTCCTTGGGCAAGGCACTTCACCTTACTTGCCTCAGGGGGGAATGTCCCTTGCTGTAAGTCGCTCTGGATAAAAGCGTCTGATGAATGACTAAATGTGAATGCGTGTGACCTTGTTTGCAGCTTCGTGCGATGTTGGGGTGACACGGGGACGGGTTTTATACCAAGGGACGAAGCTCTGGTTACAGGATCTACCAAACAACCAAGTTCTTCACAGCGACACCCTCTTTTTCTACTGCCTGAACAAGACGGACGAGTGTGGGTACACCGTCTCAACCCAGTGCATTGACGGCAAACTCCATATCCCAGAATGCTTTGAAGGTAAGACCGTTGCTATACTCCGTCTCAATGCTGAAGAAGAGTTGGCGCTACTTTGGTGTACAAATTTGACTCCATTTCCCGCTGACAAAATCTCACACAGTATTGCTGTGTGTGTGTGTTTTCTCTCTCAGAACCCAGCGTTGAAGACTACAAAGGGAAGTCTGGCTCGCTTCCATCCGAAATAAAACAATGCTGAAACAGGAATGCTGGGAAGATTCGTCATAGATGCCTGATTATTGTGTCTGAACGATATGGTGAAGCTGTGTAACTCATAATGAACAGTGAAAATGCATCGCACTTCCATAATGAATAGGAGGGAAATTGAACCATAATTTACATTTCTGTACATTCAATCATTTAGCAGACGCTTTTATCCAAAGCGACTTACAAGAGAGAGCTTTTACAAAGAGCATCGGTCATTGAGCATAGCAACGTGATAGACCCCAAACACAGTGGGGTTTTTAGATCGTGAATCATACATCATGAGAACCGATACGTGCCAAGGGAAGAACTATAAATGCATAACACAACGATTGCGTCAACACATGAGGGTTGCAAACAATAAAGCAAGAAAGCGACAACACTAGCGAGTCACCACATTGGGACCGACAAGTAGGTCTGAGCGACATCAGATGATATTTCTGAGTACCATACTATTTCCGTAACGGAAGTGAATTGGCAAGAAAATGAACGATCACAAGAGGTCAGTGTTGTACAGCTGAAGCGGTTCGCGTGAGAGCGCAGACCTCCATGCGTGCACAAGCACACACACACACGCACCTCTCCTCGTATTCATACAATAACAACCGTACAGTCCACTTCCAGGCACAGCGCAATCCCATCATCCCCAGCAGGAAACCCAAACCTCCTGGCGATGCTGATTTCCAATTTAACAGAGATCACAAATGGGAAACCCTCATTGTTCCCCTCGGCCTCGCTTTGGCGATTGGTTTGATCTCCGTCCTTGGAACCGCAGCTGGTGGCCAAGGCCGCAACCCCAACTCAAGGGGGGGGGGGGGGGGGGGGGGGGTGGTTTGGACCACAGAACCATGAGAACTGTTGATCTTCCACAGCGGCTGAAGCAGGGATTTGAAAGGAAGCCTGCTCCGGAGTGCTAGGGGGCAGCGGTGAGCTCTGAGGTAATCAGAAGGAATGCAGAGACAGAGAGAGGCTGTGAACGGTGCTCGTCTGAAACCTGCCCTTCCTGTTTTTGGCATTCGAAGCTGCGCTATCCTCTTTGACTAACTTTCGCCCAAGAGGGAAGTTTACTTTAGTTAATTCGGAGCGCTCGGAATAGTTGCGGAAGGAATGTTCTGGAGCGTGACTGCGATTAAAACCTTCCCCGCCCCTTCTCCTCTCTTCAGAGATCAAACGACGTTTGATGCATTATTTATTGTTGCGAGGAGATTTTGTTAGTTGGTTTCATTTCAGATTTCGGAGGCTGTATGGAACCCTTCCTTTGAAATGAGTTTCCATCTCTTTTTTTTCCCAATTCTTCCCCTTCCTGTCTAGCTCCATCTCTTAGTAGCCTTCCTTCTCATCTCAAGTGGTGAGAAAAAGACTTTCAACGTGTTGGAAAGCCTGTCCGTCACTCACATTCCCGCCAGTGAGGTGCGGACCGAGTGTGTGTGTGTGTGTGTGTGTGTGTGCGTGTGTCTTAAGGAGATCCAGTCTTGCTGTGTTCTGGTGGAAAGAGGTGAAATATCAATCGCATCATTAGCACAGAATGAACTTCAAAAGAGGCGCTTTGAGTTCGTTGCAATAATGGAGGGAAAAAAGGTAACATTTGATGTTGTTGTTCGTCTGCTAGAGTTGCAGACTCCCACACAAACACTAGATGGTGAAGTGTACCTGTTTATTGAGCGTAGAGAGCCGTGTTGGAGAGAAGAACTTGGACGAATGATGGACGCTTTCTTCTGAAAGTGCATTACAGTGGTCCCTCGCTGTAACGTGGTTCGCAGTTTGCACATATTTCTTTTTGCGCTATTTAAATTTGTATGTGTTCTGCGTCCTGATTGGCTGTAGAGATTGGCAGTCAATCTCCTCCTTTCTGTGTCTCCTGTACAGTACAGATCATGTTGAGCTTGACAAATTTACACAAATCTTTGACTCTGTGGAGCTGCACTCAAACCAATGTTTAGGCACAGGCGGAAACAGGTTTTCAACATCATAATTGTTAAAGAATTTTTCGATTTCTACTTCACGGATTTCGCCTATTGGGGGTTAATTATTCCCGTGATCAACTAGGGCCCACTGTACATTGCATTTGGAGAAATCGGAAATCAAACAATCAAAAGGCTACTTTCCCAATCCCATGTGGCTCATTGGTTGAGCGATGTACTCTTGTAACGAACCGTGTTCTGGCACAGGTTGCACACTAGCGCCAACTGGTGGACAGTGTGTGGTCATGCAGTAAAAGTGTAGTTATTGTTAGTTGCCTGTTACTCTTGCGTAAAACTTTCGTGAACATTTGAGGCCGGTCACTTCTTTCAGATACTTTATTCGACTGCGCAGCATTCCGAAGCTAAATCTGGTCATCAAGGTGAAATGGAAAACGTTTCAAATCTAATCTTGACCTCCTGCACAGCTCTCCCTAAACCTTCTGATCGCTGTAACCAAACGCAGCCAGGCTAGCAGATTGAAGCCTACCTTTGAAAGATACAGTTCAGAACCAGCATGATTCCCGAATCAAAGGGGAATCTCATAAGGGTTGTGGAATGAAAAGGGGAGGAAAGATCGATAAGATCTGGAGCAGTTGATGAAGGGGTGAGACTTATGTAAACGTAAAGGTTCAGTGTTTTACTGATGTGGTTCTCTGTTTCTTATTTTCTGCTCCAAAGACCCTCTCCAGTTGGCTGTGGATAAGCAAGGCAGACCAGATTTTGTGGCTTATTTATTTTACACGCTCCCTCTCTCTCCCTCTCAATCTCTCTGCCTGTCACTCTCTCTCTCCCTATCAATTTCTCCTCTCTATCGCCTCTCTCTACCTCCCTCTGTCTGTCTCCGTCTCTCTCTCCTCCTTGTCTCTCCTCTCCCCCTCTCTCTCTCTCTCCTTGTCTCTCTCTCCCTCTCTCTCTCTCTCTCTCTCTCTCCTTGTCTCTTCTCTTTCCCTCTCTCTCTCTCACTGTCTCTCCTCTCTCCCTCTCTCACTGTCTGTCTCTCCTGGTCTCTCCTCTCTCTCTCCCTCTCTCACTGTCTCTCTCTTCTCGTCTCTCCTCTCTCCCTCTCTCTCCTCTCTCTCCTTGTCTCTCCTCTTTCCCTCTCTCCCTCCTCTCTCTCCCTCCTCTCTCTCTCCCTCTCTTTTTTCCCTCCACCTCCACCATTCCCGCAGGCTTTCTCCTGGCAGGAGTAATCTCTGTCCTTAATCGTCTGAAGACGTGAGGCTTTGCAGTCGCTGCAGTGCATCTTGGGAGATCGCCAGACACTTCAGGATGGCTGGAACAACAGCATGGAAGCGGCGCTGCATGTTCTACCTGTCCCGCCACTTCTGCGTGCCAGCTGTTTGATGTTACCGCCATTTCGAGCGGCATGGCGGTTAAAAATACCAACCCCAAAGACATCCACATTCACATTACATTCACATTTAGTCATTTAGCAGACGCTCTTATCCAGAGCGACTTACAGCAAGTACAGGGACATTCCCCTGACTTTATTTGATTCCCGATAAAGAGCCTTCCTTCTCGGTTAGGTGAGAGATTCAACTCTAAACATGTCCGTCTGTCATGTCTGTCCTTATTTACGTAGGAAGGTTATGGAGCCATGACACGATCGAACTTCAGGACTCATTCTGTTACATTCACTCATTTAACAGACGTTCTTATCCAGAGCGACTTACAGCAAGTGCAGGGACATTCCCCCCCCCCGAGGCAAGTAGGGTGAAGTGCCTTGCCCAACAACACAAAGTCATGTTGGCACAGCCAGGGGTTCAAACCTTCTGATTATCAGCCCCACACCTTCACCGCTCAGCCACCTGGCCCCCTTCCTGGTGCCTGGAAGGGGGGCAGACAGGCCTGCCGTTGTTTCATCAGAGCTTCCTGTAATAGACCCGGGCTGCATTAGGCTGGAGTTCTGCCTGGACCACATCACATACACGGAAGGAAACAAGAAGTCCAAAGTGGGGAAGGTGGGGAAGGCCTTCGATGGGATTGCACTAAAGGTGCGGCATCAGAAGGCACTGGTGGAGGTTAGGCCCTCCAAGTGGACAGTTCCAGGAGCCTCCCTGATAGCATGTTGGCGCGCCCTGTATAAGCCTCCCTCAGAGAAGCGTGCAAGGCTACAACCACTTCTACAGTTGATCCAGGAATGGTGTAGAACAGTGGTCTTCAACCCTGGTCCTCAGGACCCACTGTCCTGCATGTTTTAGATGTTTCCCTGCTCCAACACACCTGATTCTAATGCATGGGTCGTTATCTAGCTCTGAAGAATCCTGGTAAACGATCATGCATTAGAATCAGGTGTGTGGGAAGGGGGAAACATCCAAAACATGCAGGACAGTGGGTCCTGAGGACCAGGGTTGAAGACCACTGGTGTAGAAGGCTAGGGTGCGTGTTTTCTATCCCGTTGTTTATAGGGGAGCCTAGGTATACAGTTAAAGGGAGGAAGAGAGTTTTCCTCACAAATCTCTTATTTGGGCAGGCCAAGCTGGCTATTTGGAAGACCAGGAAGAGCAAGCGGTTGGGGGTAGGGTCAGTAGATGAGAACGCAGTGTTGTTGGGACTGGTTACGACAAGGTATTGAGTTCTCTTATTATAAACTGGTGGGGAAGATGGAGGAGTTTATGGAGGTGTGGGGGGTTGGGGGTGCCTAGTGCACGGTGGATGGGGAGGGGGGTTTCGAATTGAGACTGCAAATAGGGAGGTATTGGTTGGTTTTGGTTTGTTTGGATTGGTTTTGTTTTCTGCATGAGCTGCTGGGTACATTGGAAGCATTGGAATAAGAAGCGTCTGTTTGATGATTTGGCTGGTTAGTTGGCAGTTCTGACTGCCCAAATAAAGTTAGCTTTAAAAGTCAAAGCCTTTCTGTCGCTCTCTGTCTCTCTCTCTGTCTCTCTCTCTGTCTCTCTCTGTCTCTCTCTCTGTCTCTCTCTGTCTCTCTCTCTGTCTCTCTCTCTGTCTCTCTCTCTGTCTCTCTCTGTCTCTCTCTCTGTCTCTCTCTGTCTCTCTCTGTCTCTCTCTGTCTCTCTCTCTGTCTCTCTCTCTGTCTCTCTCTGTCTCTCTCTGTCTCTCTCTCTGTCTCTCTGTCTCTCTCTGTCTCTCTCTCTGTCTCTCTCTGTGTCTCTCTCTCTCTCTCTCTCTCTGTGTCGCTCTCTGTCTCTCTCTCTGTCTCTCTCTGTCTCTGTCTCTCTCTCTCTCTCTCTGTCTCTCTCTCTCTGTCTCTCTCTGTCTCTCTCTCTGTCTCTCTCTGTGTCTCTCTCTCTCTCTCTCTCTCTCTGTCTCTCTCTCTCTGTCTCTCTCTGTCTCTCTCTCTGTCTCTCTCTGTCTCTCTCTCTGTGTCTCTCTCTCTCTCTCTCTGTCTCTCTCTCTGTCTCTCTCTCTGTCTCTCTCTGTCTCTCTCTCTGTCTCTCTCGGTCTCTCTCTCTGTCTCTCTCTCTGTCTCTCTCTCTCTGTCGCTCTCTGTCTCTCTCTCTGTCTCTCTCTGTCTCTCTCTCTGTCTCTCTCTCTCTCTCTCTCTCTCTCTCTCTCTGTCTCTCTCTGTCTCTCTCTCTGTCTCTCTCTGTCGCTCTCTGTCTCTCTCTCTGTCTCTCTCTGTCTCTCTCTCTGTTACTCTCTAGCTTCTCTAGAGTGTGAGTTGTCAGGGAGTTCATTCTCTGTATTCCCCTCACTTGTGGCCATTTAAAAATCCAACTTTTCAAGAAGTGTCCAAGTCTGTTTCATTCAGCATTAGGGAGCTACAAAGAGAGGGGGAAGAAAGAGGGAGACCGAGGGGGGAGAGAAAGAGGGCAAGAGAGAACACACAGGTATCATTCGACGACGACGCGCTTGAAAGGATTAGCGGAGAGAAAAACGCCGAAGCGTCCGATGTTTTGCCGCGTGCTGAAAGAGCGTGCTGTTTGTTGTCCGCTGCAAAGTGAGATCCGTCTGTTTTCAAAGGGCATCTGGCTGCTTCTCTGGGATAATACAGACATCTGATAGAGATATCTGCCAGATACAGAGACACTGAGAGCAGAGGAATATTTACAGAGATCCTCAGAGAGAGCACAGGGGGACGTTTCAGCCAACTGGCTTGGATTCGGAAATCGGAGCGGCCTAGCATTGATGCTATATCTAAGAGTCGAGAACGAGAAGTTTCATCTGGGATACGAACAAAACAAAAAAATAGATATTTTAAGTGTGGGCAATGAGCTTGGACCGAGAGAGGACTTTGACAATCAAAGGAAAATGCTGCATGCTCACATTTGCTTTTTAACTTAAGGATAAAGCGAGGGTCATTCCATGTTCGTCTTTTAAAAATGGTAAACATTCCGAGCTGTGGGGGAAGAAAAAAGGTGTTGTTTTGAGGTGGAATAGACCTGGCAACGAAGACGAAACTCACATATGTCCACCTTATGCCGATCTACTGATCCCTCCATCTCTTTCTTTTTGTTCCATTCACACACACACACGCACAACACACACACACGCACACAACACACACGCACACACAAAAACACTTTGCTTCCATATGGTCCAGATCTAGCTGGCGCAGTAAGCAACAGCCAGAACAAGAGACAAGTCCTTAAGTGAAACAATCCTTTTTCCCAGACCAGAGTTGGCACTGGAAATGCGTCAGAGCACTGCAGCATGGGAAGGATCTGATTATATTCCGGTTGGTTCTTCGCCTCCCAAACGTAGCCCGTTTCATCGTTCACAAAGATTTGGAAATAAACGTGCGTGGCTTTGAACCGGTGCTCTACGCAAACGACCGCTTCCTCAATTTGTTTACGTCAAATCTTATAAAAAGGTAAAGCACGCGACGAAACCCAACGTACTAAAATCCGTCGGTTACGTCCCAGTTTTGGGTTATATAACGACAGGTCCTAACAAAAGCATTAGACACGGAGGAAGTGGTCTTCAAACTGGGCCTTAAGGGCACCACATGTATGCTCGTTTGATAAACACTTTGAGGGTAGAGGGAGGGAGATCAAGCGGACATGCTTTGTAGTCTGGTTGACATTGTTCCCCTGCAGATGAAAGGGACAGGTGCTGTTGTTGACTGCAGCAGGAAGGACGCCGAGTTGTTGTCGTCGTCGGTAGAATACAAGCGGCCATTTTTGCCCCCCGATCTGGTTTCATTTCCGTCCCACTCGTACGTTTACAGGACAAGGACCTCTTCCTCCATTACCTAAAGGTTTCACGTTACTTTGTGTGTGTGTGTGTGTGTGTGGGGTGGGGGGGGGGGCGTGGGCGTTGGCCTTTGATGAAATACAACAACAATTAAGCGCCCGGAAAACCAGTCCTCCTTTGATCAGTCGACCTGACCTTCTTCCATCTGATGCAAGCTTGTGGTGAAAAGAGACCCACCTCCTCTTTGATGGTCGAATGGCAGCTTACATGAGCGCGTTCTTGAGAAAGGGGAGGGGTCTCGTACCTGGAACATCCATCAGACGCCGAGGGAAAGAGAAAGGAGACCCTCCGCTTCTTGAGTTGGTCTGGAACGGACCTGGTTACAGTGAACGCTAAGCAAGGGTTCATGTAACTCTCTCTGTCTGTCTGTCTCTTTCTCTCCAACTCTCTCTCTCTGTCTTTCTCTCTCTCTCTCTGTCTGTCTCTTTCTCTCCATCTCTCTCTCTCTGTCTTTCTCTCTCTCTCTGTCTTTCTCTCTCTCTCTCTGTCTCTTTCTCTCCATCTCTCTCTCTCTGTCTTTCTCTCTCTCTCTCTGTCTGTCTCTTTCTCTCCATCTCTCTCTCTCTCTCTCTCTCTCTCTCTCTCTCTCTCTCTCTCTGTCTGTCTCTCTCCATTTCTCTCTCTCTCTCTCTCTCTGTCTGTTTCTTTCTCTCCATTTCTCTGTCTCTCTCTCTCTCTCTCTCTCTGTCTGTCTCTTTCTCCATCTCTCTCTCTCTCTGTCTTTCTCTCTCTCTCTCCCCCTCTTCCTTTCTCCTCCCCGACTCTCTGATTCTACCTCTTTTGTCATTGTCGCTTTCTCTGTGTCACACACGTCTTTCCGAGCCATTCTTTCTTCCCCCCTCCGCTCTCTCCCCTCTCTTTCTCTCCCCCCTCTTTTTCAGTCTCCCCCATTGGGCTTCGCGCATCATTACTGTTACAGCAGAGACATCCCTCTCGCTAACGCTCTTTATTATTCTGTTCGAGTTAAATAGACTCGCCAAATGTCACGGATTAATGTTTTTTCTTTTAAGCGGCAACAAAAGCAAGCCTCGAGCGAGGAAAAGGAGAGGGGAGGGTGGGGATGGACGGAGAGAGAGATCCTGCCGATGGCTACCTTT
The DNA here is from genome assembly GCA_030340665.1 of Neosalanx taihuensis. Classification (NCBI taxonomy): domain Eukaryota; kingdom Metazoa; phylum Chordata; class Actinopteri; order Osmeriformes; family Salangidae; genus Neosalanx; species Neosalanx taihuensis. Next base: position 8,132,445 of record CM059314.1, read on the forward strand.
TCGGCGTTGGCTTTTCATCTCTCCGTGGCTTCACTGAAGGCTTCTGGGAGTCAGATGGCTGAGCGGTGAGGGAATCGGGCTAGCAATCAGAAGGTTTCGCATTCGAAATCCCGGCCGTGCCAACATGACGTTGTGTTCTTGGGCAAGGCACTTCACCCTACTTGCCTCAGGGGGGGAATGTCCCTGTACTTACTGTAAGTCGCTCTGGATAAGAGCGTCTGCTGAATCAGTGGTCTACATCACTGGTCCTCAGGGCCCACTGTCATGCCCTTCCCTTCTTCTCACCCACATAATTCTTGTGCTCATTAACACTACGTTTACACGTAGCCGGGTATTTTGAGAAACTAATATTTCCTTCCCTCCGTTTTCCCAAAAGTTTTCGTTAAGCGCCATCATAACTACGCCAAGCCTGGGCGGTCTGGTTTAGGCGCTCTGCAAGCCAATCAGAATCCTCATTTCGGGGCATCAGCTGCCGAAAACTCTCCGTTTACACGCAAACCCACAGTCTTCCAGAATCTCCACTTTAGCCTGACTTTTTAGAAAGATTCGTTTTCAGAGGCGAATTCACCGTTTGCGCGTAAACTATAGGTACAAACGAAGGGAAACGTCTCAGTTTAAAAAAAATACCTGTGTACGTGTAAACAGGGGGTAAGACTGCTAATCCACAAAAGGTTGGACTCAGACGTAACTCTTGAAAAAACAGTCCAGGGTTCAAACGCAAATCAGTTTGCTTGGTCAAAAGGAAGGTTCGGTACACAGTAATCAGTCAGATCAGGCAAACAAATCCAAAAAGGGCTAGGCAAGGGCAGAGGTCAGAGAACAGACGAAAAACAAGGAGACCCCAATAATGAAAAGAATCACAAAGCTGGGATGTAAGGCACTGAGGTACAAAACAGACTGGAACAGAGAGAGGAGGAGAAACACAGATGAAACACACCAGAGAGGGCGTGGTCACAAGACACAGGTGAATCTAACGAGGGCGGGGCAGACGATCAAACTCGTAAAAACTCGTAGCAGGGAAACTCTTGCGACTCTTGTGACTGCGATCCTCAGACTTAGACTCACCTTTAGCGCAGGTGAGATGTGGTGGATTTAATTAAAACTGGGGTCAGCTGATCAACAGTGAGAGAGAATCAGAGGACCAGTTAGAATGGGAGCCAATCAGAATCTAAAACAGATTTCAGAAGTCGAGAAGCGATTTACATTCATTCATTCAGCAGACGCTTTTATCCTAATCGACTTCCAAGAGAGAGCTTTACAAAAGAGCATCGGGATAATCCTGGAAAATTGAGGGTTGTAAGATTATGAAACATACATTGTGTCAAACCTAACAAGTGCCAAAGGGAAGAGCCTTAAGTCATCAAGTTACAATTACACGGCATGCATCTCAAACAGGCGTTAGTGTACCTGAAGGAAAGCAAGTAATAATAATGTATTGAAATGCATCGTATGAAAGACCTTCGTTGGAGCTGTGGTATCTCATCCTGTATTGAGGATGCGGTAACGTCAAGACCGCCATCTTAACACGGTACCCCCCCCCTTTCCCTCCACGTGCTGCATGTAGGGCACCAAGCGATCGGGGGGGGGGGGGGGGGGACTGAAGCGGTGAGGGGGCACCAAAATAACCAGAATAAAAGGTTCAGGTTCAAAACCCCTCATCTCTCGAGGCTTGGTTCTAGAACGGTCAGCGAACGGCCCCTAGTCTTTCAACTTCCGAGGGAGACCCTGCGTCGCTTTGCAGCCTTAAATGAAGCAGCAGCGCAGCGTGGAGTGGAGTTAGCCTCCCACGCTTAACCGGGCGAGGTTACAAAGCGCCATCGCGGGTTTCCAAAGAGCGGCCGGACATTAAAGAGGAGGGAGACGGAGCAGGTGGCTCGTTTTCGACGAAGAGGGACTCTCCCTGAGGTGCGCTTTCGTCCTGGGAGAGGGGATTGAGACAGGTGGTCATACCCCTTTAATGTGGCCGGGCTTTTAATCTGCTCGTGCGGGGGCTAGAGAACAGCCTGCGAGGCCGAAGTTTCGCGGCAGGCTGAGAAACCAGCCGAGCTTTTGATGTGGTCACACCCGGCGCGTGGCGAATCGGAGGCATCCGTCACGACGCACGCCATCTCCATCGGACCCCCCCCCCCCAACCCGATGTGACCTGTCAATCACACCTCCGCGCCCCGTATTCAATGTCTGGTTCAGTAATTGGCCGTAATCCTTCTCCCCCCCCACGACCGCTATGAAAAACTCCGGTCTGAGAATCGTCTGTTCTGATCTTTCGTATCGACGGTATTCCTGCTCTCTCTGTGTCCTCCAGAGTCCTGCGGGTTGACCACCCCCCCCCCCCCCCCCCCCCACGAACCTGGCGTTTGACGTCAAATCATTCCCATCCCCATGAAAATCCACACGGACAAACCACGGCGGTCGAAGGAAGCGCGGGAGGCTGAATCTGAAACGGTAACGAGGTTAACGAGGTCTCTACGCCCTCCCGTCCTGTCGGAGTCCCCCCCCCCCCCCCCCTCGGGAGGGGGAAGGGAGCGTTGTTGTGGAAACAAGCAGGTGCGCCGTGGT
>CM059314.1:8142500-8195000 GCA_030340665.1 Neosalanx taihuensis
ACCTTGTTCTCTAGATGAGACATCTGGACCTCCTGTTTAGGACGCATGTGTGTGTGCGGGGTGGGGGTGGGGGTGGGTGGGTGGTGGGGGGGGGGGGGTTAACACAGTAAACTGTCACTCACAATGATTCCAGAGCAAACACATTTACATTTAGTCATTTAGTGGACACTCTTATCCAGAGAGACTTACAGTAAGTACAGGGACATTCCCCCCTGAGGCAAGTAGGGTGAAGTGCCTTGCCCAAGGACACAACATCATGTAGCCACAGCCGGGAATCGAACTCACAACCTTCCGCTCACGAGCCCAACGCCTTAAGCCGGTGCGTTGGGGCTAGGAAACATCTAAAACATGCAGGACAGTGGGGGGCCCTGAGAACCAGGGTTGGGAACCACTGTGCTAAATGACTAAATGTAAATAGCTCTGGATAAGAGCGTCTGCTAGATGATTAAATGTAAAGGTAAGTCGCTCTGGATAAGACTGCCATGTAAATGCACTCCAACAGTTCGACTCGTCTGAGGGCGTCTCGGGGGCACTCACGATGTCCCTCTTGTGGGCGGCCATCTTGCGGGTGAGGCGTTGGGAGTACTTGGCCGTACTGTCGAGGGCCAGCTGGTCCTGCAGCTTGCTCATGATCCTGTCCTCCAGCTGTCTCGGGTCACGCTGTCGCCCTCCATCTGCTTCCTGAGGGCCGCCAGCTCCGCCTCCCGCCCGCCGCGCTCCTGCGCACGGACGCCACCAGAGCGGGCGCCAACGGAGACGGGCGAGGGTTCAAGCCGTGCAGGGAGAAGGGAGAGAGCGGGTTTGGGGTTAGGGTTAGGGCGGGGAGTGTGAGGGGTGTGAGAGGGCAGGGGTCATGAGAGGTGTGAGAGGTTAGGGGGGTCATGAGGGGTGAGAGAGGGCAGGGGTCATGAGGGGTGAGAGAGGTTAGGGGGGTCATGAGGGGTGAGAGAGGGCAGGGGTCATGAGGGGTGAGAGAGGGCAGGGGTCATGAGGGGTGAGAGAGGGCAGGGGTCATGAGGGGTGAGAGAGGGCAGGGGTCATGAGGGGTGAGAGAGGTTAGGGGGGTCATGAGGGGTGAGAGAGGGCAGCAGGGTGGGGGTCATGAGGAGTGAGAGAGGTTAGGGGGGTCATGAGGGGTGAGAGAGGGCAGCAGGGTGGGGGTCATGAGGAGTGAGAGAGGTTAGGGGGGTCATGAGGGGTGAGAGAGGGCAGCAGGGTGGGGGTCATGAGGAGTGAGAGAGGGCAGCAGGGTGGGGGTCATGAGGGGTGAGAGAGGGCAGCAGGGTGGGGGTCATGAGGAGTGAGAGAGGTTAGGGGGGTCATGAGGGGTGAGAGAGGGCAGCAGGGTGGGGGTCATGAGGGGTGAGAGAGGTTAGGGGGGTCATGAGGGGTGAGAGAGGGCAGCAGGGTGGGGGTCATGAGGGGTGAGAGAGGGCAGCAGGGTGGGGGTCATGAGGAGTGAGAGCGGTCTCCAGGCCCACTTACGATGTTGAGGCGTGCCAGGGTCTGCTCCGTCTCCTTCAGCATCCTCAGGTAGGAGCTGTACTGGGCCTGCAGAGCCTCCTGCTGAGACTGGCTCTGGGCCAGCAGCTTGCGGAAGGTGGCCCCCTCCTGCTGGGCTCGGTTCAGGAGCCCCGTCAGCAGCTCGTTGCGCTCCGCCTCGCTGGTGATGGACTTCTTGAAGCCCTCGATCTCCGTGTCCAGAGAGATCAGCTGGTGACTGGCATCGCTGAGGGGGGGGGGGGAGATGGGGGAGATGGAGGGGGGAGGAGTTGCTAGTGAGCTGCAGCATGTTTGATTTGCTTGGATGGTTTGTGCTACGCTTATTGCATGCCATGCAATGCTATGATATTTAGTCATTTAGTATTTAGCAGATGCTCGTATCGCTAGTATTATATGACAGGTTGGCCTATACTAGGCTGGGTTTCTGCTAGACTAAGCTTGTGTGGTCTATACTTGGCTAGGCATGTCTACGCTATGCTATGCTCTATATATGTTCTATAGCTGTTCTTAGCCAAGGTAGACTAGGCTAAGGTAGGCGGTTAAATGCTAGGCTAGACTAAGCTAGGCTAGGCAGTTTAATGCTAGGCTAGGCTATGTGATGCTAGGCTAGGCTATGTGATGCTAGGCTAGGCTATTTGATGCTAGGCTAGGCTATGTGATACTAGGCTAAGCTATTTGATGCTAGGCTAGGTAGTTTAATGCTAGGCTAGGCTATCTGATGCTAGGCTGGGCTATCTGATGCTAGGCTAGGCTATCTGATGCTAGGCTAGGCTGGTCTATGTTTGTGTGAGTGTGAGTCCAGACCTGAGGGCTTCCTGCATGGTGCTGAAGGCCTCGTCTCTCTTCCTCATTCCCACCAGACTGCTGTTCCACTGCTGCAGCAGCTGCTTTCTCTCCATGGCAAGACTGTCCATCTCCATCTGGGCCTGGACACACACACACCACACACACACACACACCATATACACACCATACACACACACCACACACACACCACATACACACACCACACACACACCACACACACACACCACACACACACACCACACACACACACCACACACACACCACACACACACCACATACACACCACGCACACCACACACACCACATACACACACACCACACACACACACCCCACACACACACACATCGTATTCCACACAGGACCATAAACAAACTGAAGGAGGATCTTGTGAACTTTCGTCAGAGTCAGCGTGTGGTTCAGGTTACCTCAGCCAGAGCGTCCTTAGCTGCTCTGGTGTCCTCAGCCTGGGCCAGGGTCTGGACCTCGTACATGGACACCTCCTCCGTCAGTCTCTCCATGTCCTTGGTGAGGCGCTCCACGTACAGGTCCTGCTTGCACTTCTGGTCCTCCGCTTGACTCTTCTCGGTGTCGGCCTTGCGCGAGGCGTTCTTCATGGCGGCGATGTCCGAGCGCAGGTCCGAGTTCACCTGGCGCATGTAAAACAGGCGCATGGCCATGCTGTCCACCTCCGACTGCAGCTGGGACACTGAGGAAGCAGGCACGCATGAGCGCAGCCAACAGGAAACCCCCCCGCACCCCAACACCCCCCCCCCCCCCCCCCCAAACCCGGAACACACAGTGTGAAACAGCGAGGAGAATTTGGGCCGATCATCTGAATGTGGGGGAGTCAGGTGGCTCAGCGGGTTAAGGCGTTGGCCTCGTGATCCGAAGATTGTGAGTTCAATTCCTGGCTGTGTTTACATGATGTTGTGTCCTTGGGCAAGGCACTTCACCCTACTTGCCTCAGGGGGGAATGTCCCTGTACTTGCTGTAAGTCGCTCTGGATAAAAGCGTCTGCTAAATGATTAAATGTAAAATGTAAATGAATGTGTCGGCCACTCACCGTGGGTCCTCTGCTTGCCGACCTGGCGGAGCGTAGCGCTGTACTGCTCCCTCACCCTGTCCAGCTGCTCCTGGGTCTGCCTTCGCTGGATCAGCGCCTGGGTGTTGGTGTCGTGGTGTTTCTCCAGGCAGGCCTGGAGCCTGCCTAACTCCTGCTGAACGTCGTACAGCTCCACGCCCAGCTCCACCCTCTGGGCCGCCTCCACCTTCTCCGACGCTGCCTGCGTTTTGGGGGTGTGACGCAGGGGGGTTAAAGGGTACGGACGGAAGCCGCTGTAACTGGTATTCTCTGCTTAATTCAGTCTCACTGCATTTCGGACTAGTGATCGGAAGGTCGCGAGTTCGATTCCCGGCTAAGGCAACATGACGTTGTGTCCTTGGGCAAGGCACTTCACCCTACTTGCCTCAGGGGGAATGTCCCTGTACTTGATGTAAGTCTCTCTGGATAAGAGCGTCTGATAAACGCCTAGATTAGATTCAAGTTTATTGTCATTACACGTACAAGTACAGGGTAATGAAATGCAGTACATTTCAGTATGTGTAAATGGCGCCCTCTCCTGGTGACAGGGGAAACAGGGAATGCAGAAGAAGTGGGATACCTGCTAGTCTCACTCCGCAGCAGGAAGACATACCTTCTCCCTCAGCTCCATGTTGAGTCTATCGAGCTGCTTGTTCAGGTGGTTCTTCAGAGCATTCTGGAACCTTTTCATCAGTGGCTGGAGGAAGATACGCAGAATAAAATTCAATGGTGACAAATGCCTGAACGGATAACCAAATACCAAATAGTACGATAAGAAAGATACATATATCCATAAATAACTGCTTATGGAGAGGAAGTGCAGACATGTTCTGGGTCGAGGACGATCAGCTCCTCCTCTTCCTCCTCTTCCTCCTCCATGCGTGTCCGCCCTTCCTCGTCGTCGGTCAGAGGGGCGAAGAGGTGCAGCGAGGAGTTGGGAGGAATCGGGGTGGTCCCGTGCTCTTGTACTGGGAAGAAAAAAAGAATCAAACGTTATAAATGATTAAAGTTTTTTTTTTTTAAGGTAAAGCAACAACATGGATTTCAGGATTCTGTGAATTCCTTGGGGATTAAGTCAGTGAATTGATTAGGTCACACAACACAATACTCCATACTTAATATTAGAATAGATTAGATTCAACTTTAATGTCATAACACATGTACAAGTACAGGGTAACGAAATGCAGTCAGCATCCAACCAGAAGTGCAAAACAGGCAGCAGAAGCTGAATATACAGAGTATGTACAAGGTATTCAAAGTGATTTGGTAGTACAAATATACAGCTGTATTGCACACTATTTTACAGCATTTTTACAGTATTTACAGTAATATCTTGGTAAACAAACGTATGCTTTGCTCATTTCAACACTGCAGTATTGTTTTGTCTGTCTAGTCTCAGCTGGTGCTAACCTGGGGAATTAGGTGCTATGAAGGCAGCATCAGTGCCTCTCTGTCCTGGGTTGGACCGGGAGTCAGGCTGGTCTCTGTCCGAGGGCTCCGCAGACCCACCCTGGAGGAGAGAAGAAACCATCCATCCACTAACATGAACCTTCACCTTCCAACAGAAGCACATGGACCCCTGTCTGTGATGACATGTCACATGTATGATACCAAGTGATCCATCAGTGTTTTTATACCAGAGGAAACCATGTTAGAAGTCCTCAGTCTTACCTGTTGAACGGGCAGAGCAGTGACCCCTGCCTCGGCCCCTGCCTCGTCCTCTGCCTCGGCCCCTGCCTCGTCCTCTGCCTCGGCCCCTGCCTCGTCCTCTGCCTCGGCCCCTGCCTCGTCCAATGCCTCGTCCCCTGCTTCTTCCCCTGCCTCGTCCCCTGCCTCTGCAGTTTCACCTGGAGCCTCCTCCTCCTCCTTCCTCTCCTCCTGCTCTCCTTCCTCGTTTTCTCCCCTCTCCATGACTGTGGCAGGAGACCCAGATGGACGTGATGGACGTAAATCAACAAAATATATTTTATTCTGGTTTAAAATACAATACAAATACAAATCTTTCATTCACGCTGGCACATATACGGTAGGCTAAGGTAGTTTTAATAGGAAAAGATATACAGAAGTCCTGCTGGTCTTTATGTCACATGCAATTCGTCTTGTGTTTGGCTCGTTAACAGATTTAACGCAAGCGACTATTGCTTGCCAGTAAACATTTTCGCAGTGTCTATTAACAAAGGCAATGCACTTATTCTAAAAGTATGAATCAAGATTATAAAGCAGATTATTAGGAGGTAAAACTGCAAAACAGCCGCACTCACCTGTTTCGCAACGTTGTTGCTAGGAAACCTCAAACTTCCGTGTAAGGAAAAGGGGCGGAGCCTCAGTCTCATTAATATTAAGCGATATGCAAATTAAGAGGAAACTGACTTTCAGCCAGACAGCTTCGTACAACATATGCGTTCATACAAAAATCTTTTATTTCAAGAACAAATAACAAGGATGCAAGCCAGATTTCTTCCTGTATTTGTAAGACAATATAATTGAAATTCCAAATACATAATCAATAACAGACAAAGACAATTTAGCCCTGCAAAGTAAAGAAAAAAAACCTTCCTTCAGAACCTGTGCCATCTGCTCCTCCCTCACTTCAAGAGGACTTCATTTGGTCTGGAAAATCCAAATAGTTCAACAAAACTCAAAATCACTATTATAAAGTCAATCATTTACATATCTTTAAACAATTCTGTTCTTCATTTCCGAGAAGCTGACAAAACACAGGACGCAAAAAAACAACATCTGGAGAAAACAACCCTACAAAACATTCAAAGGCATTTGAAAATACTCTAGTGTGTGAAGAGAAAATCAATGGCAACTCATTCAGAATTCCTGTAAACAAACCCAATGGTGACATTCTCCACCTCTCCCCATCATGAGGAGGATACTACACAGAATGGAATACAGACTGATTCAGAGAATGGTATAGTGTGTTCTAATGTTGGGCGAAGGCTACTGTCAAAGACTGTACGCCAGGAAATAGGCCAGCTTTTGAACCAAACTGTTGTTTTGGCCACAAATTACCAGTTATGTATTCAATAACATTTTAGGTAGAATATAGAACTGATTGTATAGGTCAAATAATTGGCAACTGAAGCATTGAAGAAAAAAAAGGCTACTGTAATAAAACCCAACGTAAAGTATGAAAGCTTAAATGGCCCCTTTTAATGGCACATGCATGATAATGTAGGCTAATGTTTTGTCTTGTTCTAGATATGTTCTATATGTTAGTGAGCACAACAGGAAATCTAGAAAGGAATATCACATTTGCGAACGGCACATCTTAACGTTTTCACCAAATAGTGTTCAAAAGCAACAACAACCACAAAAATCTCTCAGTTTTTAACTGTGCAATTTTCTGCAAACACCCAATCGATATCCACGTGATTGGCTGGGAATCGTTTTCATACCAAAACAATGGACGAAGTAATACCCATACATACATTCATTAAAGTGTTAGGCCACTTACAGGATATACACATCTTTTCAAACATACATCTCATCTATATCTTTGTAATAATAACAATAATATTATTTCCATCATTGCACTCCTTGTTTCAATTAATTACTATTCTGCATGGAACTCATGTAGGCATCAGTGAATTTAAGACACTTCCTGCCTCATTTACAAAAACCCAACCTGGTTGGTGCCCAAATACGAAGGGGGATGGGCTTCAAAAAGAGTTGGTTCCATATATGGTCATGGGCACTGTGGACATTTGCATATGACATCAGTTGGTAGCCAGTCAGAACGTTGAGGGGGAGTGGTTACAACAGAGCACAAGCTGCTGACTTCACATGGTCCCAGGGAGTTAGCTTACGGCAGGGAGCATTGTGCCAACATCACCCGTGTCTCTCTGTGATAACCAAAACATACATTCACAACATGAAGACTTCACGGTGAGACTTTAGGACCCTCCGCTCCTGTTCAGCTCTCTGCTGTGTTTATAAGGTGACCGGTGAATGCTTAACAACGTGTTTCGTATCATCTTGTCCCCCATGAAACCCCCCCCCCCCCCACCCATCGCTTCTAAACTTCAACTAAGAATCTTATTTCGCCATCTCACCCCTTTCAATCAGAAAAAGGGTTTGAGCAGCGACATTCATTTAGTGTGTTTTCATTGTCCTGTGGAGGCCCTTCATCTTGTTCCTAGGTCACAGGTCATAGCACCCCCTAGTGTTTGGATGTGGTATCCACGTCTCTCCAACACTGGGGGGTTTTGGCGTACAGACAGGAATGGCTCCTAAGGGTTTGGCCCCCCCATTTTAATTTCATGGGCACCGAGCAATACTGTGTAAACTTCATGGGTCGCCAGCAGCGCCCCCTGCTGGTTCGGAGGGCTCCGGGTCTGGTGCCAGAGGCCCACCGGCGGAGCGGGCGTCCATGGCAGAGTGCATGATGGTCAGCCACACGTCATCCATGTTTGGCATCACAAAGATTTTCTAGAGGAAACCGTGAATGAAAGGTTGAATGTAAAAGGATTTGGCTTATTTATGTACTAATACAAGGTTTTGGATCTTTGAATAATTACAGATAAATAAATGTAGGAGCAGAACGAACAAATAAAACAATCAAATAAACGCTGAAGGTCCATGTTGTGTTTTACCTGGAACTCCTGGTCCAGTTTCCTCTCAATCCAGTCGGTGACGTGGGCCAGGGTGACCTCTCTCTCCCCCAGTTTGGGCCGGGCCTTCAGCTCCAGGTGGGGGGGACTTCTGAAGCCATACCTGGCAACCCAAAAGATCCCCACAGTCAGAAATACTCTGGTCGGACAACATAGTACAATGACTGTACAACTGCCATCCATGGGTATATCTAAGGTGATGACTATCGACCAGTAGATGGCAGAAGTGTACCGAAGAACAGAGTCAATTCATGCACAGAACAAGGGAACAATTAAGTAGGGAACATACCACATCCTATCCCTGTCTTAGAGGTCAAAACATGGAACGTACCATATCTCAGCCCTGGCTTACTGGGTATTTGTGTAACGTACCATATTCCACCATTGATTTAGGGGGTCAAGTCAAGGGACGTACCATATCCTGTCGGTGGGGGGCGGGGGGATGTTGACGGCCAGCGTCCCCCGGAGCTCCTGGACCTCCACGGTGAGGAGCAGGGGTGTGTTGGACACCTCCTCCATCTTCTTCTTGATGAACTCCGTCTCCGTGGCCTTCTGGAAGTACTTGGACTTGGCGATCTTGTCCACGAAGCGCATGATCTTGCTGGGCTTGTGGCCCCCCTGGTATCTGGAGGAAGGAGGAAGGTTTTGGCGAGGTCAACCTAGGGTTGAAGAGGAACTAGGACCTCAGGTAGCAGGATGATGAGTCATACGAGGGGAGTCATGTGGTGGATACCATCAACAGCTGAAGTTCATATCGCGTGGTTCCGTCATTCAAAAGAACATGAACCTGCTGAAGGAACAGTTTGAAGCCCCCCATCCCCTCGTGACGATTACAGACGTGTTCTACGCTTTTCCGGAGACCGACTCCCGCGCCAAACGCAGCGCTCCTGGAAACCTTCGTAACGGATGTCGCGGGTGCAGGAGGAAGCTGCTGGTAGGGACGAGAGCGCTCAGAGTCTCACCCTTCGGCGCCGAGAGCGTCGGACGTGACCTCCGAGCTGTCCTCTTCGTCAGACGAGCCGGCGCTGGACGACTCCTCTTCGCTGTCGGCCAGGCAGTAGGTCCGCGGTCTGTACCTACAACACACACACACACACACTTCAGTAAACATCTTCACCTGATTGACGGGCTCTGCTAGCAGATATGTAGGGGTAGGAGAAGGGGGTAGGAGAAGGACACAGCCCCGAGCTAGCTGTGTCCCTCTCCTACCTCCCAGCATATTACTGAGGAATCAATTTCCGGTCGGCTTGAGATCGACCTACAAAGCTTCACCGAGTTCATATGAGGTTGTACACACACTTCACTGGAGTACACACACACACACAGATACACACACACTTCACTGGAGTACACACACACACACAGATACACACACACTTGAACAGCATTTAGCGGAGCCCCTGCTTTCGGAGGAGCTCCGATACCTGAGCAAGGTTGCTGGAGGACGCACACAGCACCACACAGCACCACACAGCACCGCACAGCACCGCACAGCACCGCACAGCACCGCACAGCAGCACACAGCACCGCACAGCACCGCACAGCACCGCACAGCACCGCGCAGCACCGCGCAGCACCACGCAGCACCACGCAGTACCACGCAGCACCACACAGCACCACACAGCACCACACAGCACCACACAGTACCACACAGCACCACACAGCACCACACAGCACCACACAGCACCACACAGTACCACGCAGCACCACGCAGCACCACACAGCACCACACAGCACCGCACAGCACCGCACAGCACCACACAGTACCACGCAGCACCACGCAGCACCACACAGCACCACACAGTACCACACAGTACCACACAGCACCACACAGCACCACACAGTACCACACAGCACCACACAGTACCACGCAGCACCACGCAGCACCACACAGCACCACACAGTACCACACAGCACCACGCAGCACCACACAGCACCACACAGTACCACACAGTACCACACAGCACCACACAGCACCACACACAACAATACTGTTGTACACACAGGACATGTTGTGTATGCATGCACTAACACGGTCATGAACATGCATCTGTTAACAACCCCAACATGCTGGTTACGTGACATGGAATCACAGCATTAGAAGATGAGAGATGAGAGCCAGAAGATGGAGATGAACTGCCAAACGGCTGGAGAGACACAGCACTCACCAAGGAGAGACACACAGCACTCACCAAAGAGAGACACAGCACTCACCAAAGAGAGACACAGCACTCACCAAGGAGAGACACACAGCACTCACCAAGGAGAGACACACAGCACTCACCAAGAAGACACACAGCACTCACCAAGGAGAGACACAGCACTCACCAAGGAGAGACACACAGCACTCACCAAGAAGACACACAGCACTCACCAAGGAGAGACACACAGCACTCACCAAGGAGAGACACACAGCACTCACCAAAGAGAGACACAGCACTCACCAAAGAGAGACACACAGCACTCACCAAGGAGAGACACAGCACTCACCAAAGAGAGACACAGCACTCACCAAAGAGAGACACACAGCACTCACCAAGGAGAGACACAGCACTCACCGTGGAGACACACAGCACTCACCGAGGAGAGACACACAGCACTCACCAAGGAGAGACACACAGCACTCACCAAGGAGAGACACACAGCACTCACCGAGGAGAGACACAGCACTCACCAAGAAGACACACACAGCACTCACCGAGGAGAGACACAGCACTCACCGTGGAGACACACAGCACTCACCAAAGAGAGAGACACAGCACTCACCAAAGAGAGACACAGCACTCACCAAAGAGAGACAGCACTCACCAAGAAAGACATCCAGAAAGCATCCCGGGAGGGGGTGGCACCCAGGAACAGACAGGCAGAGAGGAAGGGGGAGGGGACAGGAAGTGAAAGGGGAAGGGAACAGGAAGTGAGGACAGAGCAGAGGAGAGAAGTTGATCGCTTGTGGGTGACCCTTGACCTTAAATAAAAAAACCCTCAGTGGATCATTAGTCTGGGCTCTCCAAGGGAAACAAAACATCTCTGAAGAAGAAAGAAAAACAAGTTTGATTCTCATTTTGTTTAAATCTCTGACCAGCAAGGAACCCTCTAGAACAAACTGCCTGATCCTCTTTTTAAAAAATACACTAAATATCTGAAATAAATATCTGCACTGAATATCTGCAAAAAACATAATGTGCCACTTTACAGCTAAAACAAAACAAATACATAAAAAACTCCAGCTTAGCTAGCTGTGTTTGGTTCCGGTGTGTTGGTGGTCCGGCCTGGAGCTTCCTGTCATGCTCCTGGGAGGTGGAGGTCCCCTGCCTGGGTCATGTGAGGTGGAGGTCCCTGCCTGGATCATGTGAGGTGGAGGTCCCTGCCTGGATCATGCTCCTGGGAGGTGGAGGTCCCCTGCCTGGATCATGGGAGGTGGAGGTCCCTGCCTGGATCATGCTCCTGGGAGGTGGAGGTCCCTGCCTGGGTCATGTGAGGTGGAGGTCCCTGCCTGGGTCATGCTCCTGGGAGGTGGAGGTCCCTGCCTGGGTCATGCTCCTGGGAGGTGGAGGTCCCTGCCTGGGTCATGTGAGGTGGAGGTCCCTGCCTGGGTCATGCTCCTGGGAGGTGGAGGTCCCTGCCTGGGTCATGCTCCTGGGAGGTGGAGGTCCCTGCCTGGGTCATGTGAGGTGGAGGTCCCTGCCTGGATCATGCTCCTGGGAGGTGGAGGTCCCTGCCTGGATCATGCTCCTGGGAGGTGGAGGTCCCTGCCTGGATCATGCTCCTGGGAGGTGGAGGTCCCTGCCTGGATTATGCTCCTGGGAGGTGGAGGGTCCTGCTTACCCCTCCTTGCCCAGCTCTCCAACACGCAGTCCCTCTCCCTCCTTGCCCAGCCTGATCAGGTTCATCTTGGTCTCCAGGGTCATGAGGAACGATCCGCTGTAGGAGATCTGCAGGTCAAACCACAGACCTGCCGGACACACACACAGGGGGAGCCGGTTAGTGTGTGTGTGTTCACCCTGTACGGTTGTAGTTTGGGGGTGTTCAGGTGTGTAATATGGGTGTGTTTTCGTAATATGGGCGTGTTTTCGTATATGCATATATCAGAATCAGAAAAAAAACAATATTCGCCATACAAGTTACACAAACACAGACTTGACTTAACATCTACATTCATTCATTCAGCAGACACTTTTTATCCAGAGCGACTTACAGCAAGTACAGGGTCATTCCCCCCTGAGGCAAGTAGGGTGAAGTGCCTTGCCCAAAGACACAACATCACATAGCCACAGCCAGGAATCGAACTCACAACCTTCTGATCATGAGCCCAACGTCTTAACCTGCTGAGCCACCTGACTCCAGGCAGGATGGAGCAAACAAAGAACATATACAGGACTCAAAATAAAAAGTAGGAAACAGCTATATGAACCATATGTACTCCAACTGCAGTTTTCTCTGAAATGTCTTTGAGCATATTGGTCTATTAAAAAAGTGATTTCATCTAACTTTTGTCTCCAGCGCATACTCTAATTAGTTAGTGGAACTTGGAAATGTGAGCGACGAACTTTGCCCGTCTTGCGGAGGGTCAAGAGTTGAATGACTGTGACCACAGGGTCTCCAGGCTCCGGGACCAGGGGCTCTGGGACCAGGGGGTCCGGTCCTTCCATCTGTCCTTCTCCCTCCCTCCCTCCCTCCCTCCCTCCCTCCATCCCTCTCTTGCCCTTTTGCCCCCTGCTCATACCCCCCCAACCTCCTCTCTCTCCCCATATCATATTTGACACAGGCAGAGATAAGTAACAAAGAGAGCGAGGAAGAGCGAGCGAGGGAGAGATCACAGGGAGCTTTGAACAGAGGGGAAACAGTTGGACACCGTGCGATACTCCTCCTAGCCCTCGTTTGATGTCAGCGGGGGGGCGTTTCGCTGCATAAACATGGTGCCCCCCCCCACCTTCCTCTGCCCCCGCAGCCCCCACCCCCCCCCCCCCCCCCAAAACCCCTCTTCCTGCTAATCTGGGTTACGCAAATCCAACCACAGCTCACGTCCAAAAGCTACAGCTCCTTTCCACCATGGAGGAGGACCTGCCATCAGCTGACTCCAGACCTTCACACACACACACACACACACACACACACACACACACACACACACACACACACAGACCACACGCACACACACACACTCCCACACACACACTCCCACACGCACACACTCCCATATGCACACACTCCCACACACACACACACACTCCCACATGCACACACTCCCACACACACACACTCCCACACGCACACTCTCCCACACACACACACTCCCACACGCACACACTCCCACATGCACACTCTCCCACACACACACACACACACACACACACACACACACACACACACACACACACACACACACACACACACTCCCACACTACCACATGCACACTCTCCCACACACACACACACACACACACACACACACACACACACACACACACACACACACACACACACACACACACACACACACACACACACACACACACACACACACACACACACACACACACACACACACACACACACACACTCCCACACTCCCACACTACCACACGCACACTCTCCCACACACACACACTCCCACACACACACACACACACACACACACACACACACACACACACACACACACACACACACACACACACACACACACACACACACACACACACACACACACACACACTCCCACACTACCACATGCACACACAGTCCCACACGCACACACACACAGTCCCACACGCACACACACACAGTCCCACACGCACACACACTCCCACACACGCAGTCCCACACACACACCCCCCCCCCCACACACACACTCCCACACACACACTGAACTTGTAGGAACAAACATTGATTAGCGTCATGGTATAAACACACGCGCACACTCTCAGACACAGACTACAAAGAAATGTTGCATCTGTTTGGGCCGGGGGAGAGGGTGGGGGGAATGACAGCTTTGGCCACTGGGGGGCTCTCCTGAGCTGATGCAGAAGGAGAGGAAGAGGGCTGAGCAGGGAGGGAGATGGAGAGCCCTAACCAGACACTGAATCAATACACACACACACACACACACACACACACACACACACACACACACACACACACACACACACACACACACACACACACACACACACACACACACACACACACACACACACACACACACACACACACACACACACACACACACTTATCACCATGCCACTCTGAACACTCACTGTAACATACTCCAACATGTCCCTGCCTGCTAACAATGAGCCTCTATGTGGCTGCATTCATGAAGTCAGTCGGCTAAGTGAATCACATCGTTCCCTTTTGGAACCTAGACGTCCTTACCATGGTCCTTTCTGAACACGCGTGTTCCCATGACAAAGGCCTTTATATGGCCATGCACCATGGATGCTAGACACACATACTGGAGGCCTTCTTGTTTGGGACTAATCGATTCAAATGACTTAAAGTTATCTTATATGGCAGCAAGAAATAATTTAATCAAAAGGATCAAGTTAAACAGTCGGAACACAACATCCTTCAAAAATATAAACCCTTTTCTCGTGGAAAAACAAGCGCTGACATAGCGACACACAACAAGAAGGATGATGCACTCTGGGAAAATGAGTCTCCACAGGTGTCAAAAAGACACATTCTGGGACAGATGGGAGAATGGGGTGTCATCAGATGGTCTCTCTCCTCTCACCCCTCTCCCCATCGCACTGTTACTCTCCCCCCTCCCCACTTCCTGAGTGGCACCGCCACCCTGCCCACTAATAGCATGCCAGTCTAGTGTGAGAGATAGAATAAGAGACTGAGAGAGGGAGGGAGGAAACAAGAGAGGGAGAGGGAGAAAACGCAGAGAGAAAGAGAGAGAGGCAGAAAGACCTGGCCTTGGGGGCGGGAGGAGAGAGAGCGATAAACAAAGAAAGACAGAGAGACAGAGAGGCAGAGAGAGAGACAGAGAGAGAGACACAGAGAGAGAGACAGAGAGACAGAGAGAGTGAGGGAGAGACAGAGAGAGAGACAAAGAGAGGGAGAGAAAGAGAGAGAGAATGGATAGACAGGCAGAGACAGATAGAGAGAGGGAGAGACAGAGAGAAAGAGAGAAAGAGAAAGGGAGAGAGAATGAGACAGACAGACAGAGAGAGGGAGAGACAGAGAGAGACAGAGAGAGGGAGGCAGAAACAATCCAGAAATGGAATGAGGGAAGGGCATAACAGAAAGGGCCAGAGAGGTCAGGAGAGTGGGAGTGAAAGTGAGCGCCGACTCCAGCCGAGCCCAGTGGCCCTTCATGGCCCTCTGCCGGCCCAGGGGCCCCTGCGGGTAATAAGCCTGGGTCCTGCAGAGCTGGGGTTCAGGGAGGCCAGTGCTGGGGCCTGGAAAGGGGGGAGAGGGACCCCCAGTGTTAGCTGCCAGACCAGGCCAGCACTGCCCTAATTGGGGTGAGGTTGCGTGTTGAGGGAAGGGTCGGGAGAGTGGGGGGGGTGGGGAGGGGGCTTCCAGCAGTCGCAGGCCAGCAGGGAAGTAGATCACTCACACACGCCCATAACAAACCACACAAACTCTGGTGTACACGCGCGCACACACACACACACACACACACACACACACACACACACACACACACACACACACACACACACACACACACACACACACACACACACACACACACACACACACACACACACACACACACACACACACACACACACACACACACACACACACACACACACACACACACACACACACACACACACACACACACACACACACACACACACACACACACACACACACACACACACACACACACACACACACACCCTGTGGCTTGTACGGGCACAGGTCATATGCAGAGAGGTGGAGATGGGGGTGGGGGGGGGACGTGAGGTGCCTGGCTCCTCCAGGCGGCTGCAGTACCCACCTCACCCACCACTCTGGGATGGCGCCAGCGAGCACGTTACGGAAAGGTTGTCTGTTGCTACGGGCCGGCCCTCGACAACCGAGCTGGAAAAGCTGCTGTGGAATTCTCTGGACCTCCGAGGGAAAAAAGCAGCTTATTGTAAATAACTAACCTGATCCCCACTTCACAAACACAGCAGAGTCTGTGAATCTGACAGCCAACGCTGTGGATTACAACACAGCGAAAACCACTGGCCAATCAGAATGAGATCTGTCAGAGATCCCTGGAGATCAGGGTTGGAATGCTGGCTGTTTCTGGGAGGCTGTGGGAGGCTGTGGGAGGCTGTGGGAGGCTGTGGGAGCAGGGGTCCTATCAGAACTGCCTCCCAGAGCATGGTGGTGCAGCATGACACAACCACAGGAAGTGGGAAGCTACACCCAGAGAGGGAGAGAGGGAGGGAGGGAGGGAGGGAGGGAGGGAGAAGGAAGGAAGGAAGGAAGGAGAGAGGTAGGGAGAGAGAGAAAGAGAAAGAGAAAGAGAGAGAGAGAGAGAGAGAGAGAGGGAGAGAGAAAGAGAGAGAGAAAGAGAGAAAGAGAGAGAGAGAGGGGGAAGGAAGGAAGGAGAAAAGGAGGGAGGGATATACTAGGAGAAATACAGACTCAAACAGCCCTGAATCCTGTTGGACAGTGTAAAGTACAGCGTGACGTCAACACAACAGTGTTGTGTGGATTAAACCTGTGCATGTGGTACCCTGCCAATCAGGTTGTGCGACTAACAGTCATGCCACCTCATGCAGCCTGTATTTACCTCAGCGGCAAACAAGCATGACCTAAACTGCTTACAGAACCAAAACATCGCACTAACACAGGCATTTGCTCACAAACCAAATTCCAAATCCTCAACAAATGTCTTTTGTGTTTCTCATGTTGTAGATAGCAATGTGATAAACGGACATATTGTTTGTTTTGTTTGTGAGAGAAAGCGTGTCGACGGTTGCGGAGCCTTATTATAACGGGGCACGATGTTCTTCCTGATGAGACTGTGTTTGGCTTCGCTAATCCACCATGTCTCCTGGGCCTGTCTGTGTGTGGAGTTCTGCATGGGGTTCCCTCCATAAAGAACCTCTGATACAGAACCCCCCCCCCCCCCCCCCCCCCCCCCCATGCAGAACAGATTGTTCTCCTGCTCCAGACAGGCTCTCTTGGACAGGGTCTCTTGGACAGGGTCTCCTGGACAGGGTCTCCTGGACAGGGTCTCTTGGACAGGGTCTCTTGGACAGGGTCTCTTGGACAGGGTCTCTTGGACAGGGTCTCCTGGACAGGGTCTCCTGGACAGGGTCTCCTGGACAGGGTCTCCTGGACAGGGTCTCCTGGACTGGGTCTCTTGGACAGGGTCTCTTAGACTGGGTCTCTTAGACTGGGTCTCTTGGACAGGGTCTCTTAGACTGGGTCTCTTGGACAGGGTCTCTTGGACAGGGTCTCTTGGACAGGGTCTCCTGGACAGGGTCTCTTGGACAGGGTCTCTTGGACAGGGTCTCTTAGACTGGGTCTCTTGGACAGGGTCTCTTGGACAGGGTCTCTTGGACAGGGTCTCTTGGACAGGGTCTCCTGGACAGGGTCTCCTGGACTGGGTCTCTTGGACAGGGTCTCTTGGACAGGGTCTCCTGGACAGGGTCTCCTGGACTGGGTCTCCTGGACAGGGTCTCTTAGACAGGGTCTCTTGGACAGGGTCTCTTGGACAGGGTCTCTTGGACAGGGTCTCCTGGACAGGGTCTCCTGGACAGGGTCTCCTGGACAGGGTCTCTTAGACTGGGTCTCTTAGACTGGGTCTCTTGGACAGGGTCTCTTGGACAGGGTCTCCTGGACAGGGTCTCTTAGACAGGGTCTCTTAGACAGGGTCTCTTGGACAGGGTCTCCTGGACAGGGTCTCTTGGACAGGGTCTCTTGGACAGGGTCTCCTGGACAGGGTCTCTTGGACAGGGTCTCTTAGACTGGGTCTCTTGGACAGGGTCTCTTGGACAGGGTCTCTTGGACAGGGTCTCTTGGACAGGGTCTCTTGGACAGGGTCTCTTGGACAGGGTCTCTTGGACAGGGTCTCTTGGACAGGGTCTCTTGGACAGGGTCTCCTGGACAGGGTCTCCTGGACAGGGTCTCTTAGACAGGGTCTCTAAGGGTCTCTGGGGGTTCCTAGCAGGCTCGTCCATCTCTCCAGACTGCCCTTGGAGGGTGGAAGGCAGGGGAGAGGGGAAAAGGCAGAGAAATCTGGAGAATGTCTGTGGAATGTAGAATGTCACCTCAAAAATATACCTTTCAGGGTCCGGAATAATCCAGTTCTTACTGTGTGTGTGTATCTGTCATCATTATTGGTCTCCGTAGTCATTTCTCAGAGGGGCTTCCTATCAGGTGTGTTTGTGTGTGTGTGTGTGTTGGGTTGTATGATTTGCCCACACCTGCTTCCCCAGCATCATCAGGGTTTTTGCTGACCCAAGGTTGACCGTGTGTTGATAGCATTGTTAGCATAGTGATCCAGGCAAGTCAAGCTGCTTTTCAGCACGGATCTCAACAGTTCCTGTGTTGTTGTCATTAGCGACACTTAGCATTGTTGGCCTGTCTGCATTCAGCCCTGCTCACACACACACAGCTGATGCACAGCAGGATTTCAATCCCATTAGTCACAGGAAAGTCACTGTGGACGGTAGGGCAGGGGAGACCAATCACAAGACAAACAACCAGCCTTGACCCAGGATACACACACACACACACACACAGATAAACAGACACACACACAGACACGCACACTGAGACAAACAGACACAGACACACACACACAGACACACACACACACAGACACACACAAACAGAGACACACAGACACAGACACACACACACACACACACACACACACACAGACACACACACACACACACACACACACACACACACACACAAGTCAGAAGAATGTGATAGGTGGAAGCCTGCATAGGCAACAGCCTCCGTGTGTGTGACATACGTATATAGAAGTTGTGCATTGTGCGACCTATAAACAACTTCTACCCCAGAGGGAAGTTCTGAGTGTGTGAAACTAATATCTTCGTGTTTGTGTAAGAGAGAGAGTGCGTGTGCTGGCGTCTGTGTTTGTGTCATAAAGCACTGGTTATCGCCGGTCGTCAAGCGCTGCAGATACGGCGTTCAGCTTGTTTTTGGGGAGCGTGTCCTTTAAGCTCGCTCTGCAATCTGATGAGATAGGAGCTGTGGACATGCTTTTACAGGGCATGATGCTGCTGTAACTCTCTCCCCAGGGTCCACAGGTCAAACATCCCATAATGCTACCAGCAGGACACCTCGGTGACATGGAGGTGCAGCCTGGTCGAGCAGCACACCCACCTCTGCTGAGGCAAGGGGGACCAGTTCAAACAGAACAGGGTAAAAGATCGTGGAAATCCCCTCCAACTGGAATGTAGCTGGCGGCTGTTGTGGAAGAAATTGGATTTCCATGTGTGCTTATATGAATCACTACTGAACACCCTTTCTCTGAAGACTGACGTCATTACTGCCTGACTGTCACTATCTATGTTTACATTCTTGTGCCCTATAAAAGAATGTCCTCTCGCCTTCAGGCGGGGGAGAGACATGATGGAGACCTCGGCCTTGTACTGTTTTTCTAAGCCTTGTACTGTCATCATTTTGATAATCCAGAACTCAACTGAACTGTCACTCCGTTTATGAAGAGACGGACAAAACACTTTCTTCATCAATGTTTGCTTCCTGCAGCCTACTACTCTTTCATCGGAAGAAAGGATGGATGGAGCGATGAAGGGAGGGAGGGAGGGAGGGAGGGGGAGAGGGAGGGAGGGAGGGAGAGAGGGGGAGAGGGAGGGAGGGAGGGAGTATTCACAATCCAGTTAAGGCGGGTGTGTTTCGACCTTCAGGTAGAGCTGGGTTATGCAAACCTGAAGAGCTGGTCGACATTCTCTAAGAGGAGTCTTGCTGCGCTGTGTGAGTGTGTGTGTGTGTGTGAGTCTTTCACAATCCGCCACAGGTAGCATCCTGATGAATGGATCGATAGGGGCCCCTGATTGACACACACACACACACACACACACACACACACACACACACACACTCACTCACTCTGACGAGCCCCTGAGTCCTAATAAGACCCCTGCCTGGCAGTATGTCACGCCTTTGTGAGGAGAGGCGACAAATTGCAGGGGTGGACTGGTGTGAAGTTTCATTTACCCCTGCTACAGTAATAGCACTCTGCACAGTGGGAGGCTAGCTAAGTGTGTGTGTGTGTTTGTGGTGTGTGCGCGCGCATTTGAGTAAGCTTGAAAGAGCGAGTGTGTGTTGGTTTGTTTTGCAGTAGGAGTGTTCTGAGTCATTCTGCGAGTGTGTGGAGTTGTGTGTGTGTGTGAGTGTGTGTGTGTGAGTGTGTGAGTGTGTGAGTGTGTGTGTGTGAGTGTGTGTGTGTGTTTCTCCTACCCTGGTGGTCCACTGAAGGTCTGGAGGCTCCGAGGATCTTGGGAGTGGCCACGCCCATATCCAGCTCTGTCAGTGTCAGCTCGTTCATGAAGTAAGGGAGCTGGGGGGGGGGGGAGGCTCAGGGTCAACTAAACATTTAACGTTCAGCGGACGCTCTTATCCGGACAGACTTACAGCAAGTACAGGAACATTCCCCCCCCTGAGGCAAGTAGGGTGAAGTGCCTTGCCCGAGGACACAACGTCATGTTGGCACAGCCGGGGGTTCGAACCAGGGACCTTCTGATTCCTAGCCTGACACCCAACCACGCCACATGAGCTCGCCATCAACTACCCCCACCCCCCGTTTCTCAGCTCACCCCATTGGCTAGTCCCTCCCACAGTGACTGACAGAAATGACCAGATGACCGCCTGGCTTGCTAACCCCCCCCCCTCTGCCCCCCTGCCCCCCCTGGACACGATGACACAGCTGTCCTTCGGCTGGACGCCCCGACCGACACGGCCGGACATGAAAGGGGGATCAAACGCGGCTCTGACAGAGAGGAACGAGCCCGGGCTCTCTGAAGACCCCAGCGTGACGTCCTGGGGGTCCTGAGGGGGACGCCGCGCGGGCGGTGGAGGGTGACATTTCCATCGCCGTGCACTCGTGTGAACGTCCCTGCAGGAGAACTGGAAGGTCTAGACCGGAAGGTAGAATTGCCCTTTTTTTGCTGCCCCCCCCTCCATCTCTCTCTTCCTTCTACAGCAGCTTGTTAAAGGCTTGGAACTACAGCAGCAATGCTAGTTACTAGTTACGGTTCGAAACCTTTCCCTGCCAAATTACGTTGTGTCTTTGGGCAAGGCACTTCACCCTACTTGCCTCAGGGGGGAATGTCCCTGTACTTACTGTAAGTCACTCTGGATAAGAGCGTCTAATAAATGACTAAATGGAAATTAAGTTTACACTCCCTTTCAGCTTTTGCCATTTCCAGAAACACACACCGAACCTCTGAAAAGCGGGTGGGGGGGCGACAGAGGTCAAAGGTTAAGTGCTGACTCACCCTAATCTTGCTTAACTTCATCTGAATCTTCTTGGAGACCACGTCAGCCCAGTAAGGCTCGCACAGGAAGTCCCAGATCACCCGGCCCACCGCCGCATTCACCCAGGAGACAGGATCCTCCTCGGCGGACGCCACCGCCACGGGAATGCTGGGTAACTGGTGGGAGGGGACAGGAAGACAGGAAGCAGACAGAGACGGTGAGACGGTGAAAGGCTGTGAAATGGTACTGTGCACTTTCTTAAAGAAGAGAGAGAGACAGAAAGCTAGAGGAATAAAAAGAGAGAGAGAGAGAGAAAGACAGTGAGAGAGAAAGAGAGAGCGAGAGAGCGGGAGAGAGTGAGAGAGAGAGAGAGAGAGAATAAGAGAGAGAGAGAGAGTGAGAGAGAGAATAAGAGAGAGAGAGAGAGAGAGAGAGAGTGAGAGTGAGAGAGAATAAGAGAGAGAGCGGGAGAGAGAGAATAAGAGAGAGAGAGAATAAGAGAGAGAGCGGGAGGGAGAGAACAAAAAAGAGAGCGAGAGAACGAGAGAGGGAGAGAAAGCAAGAGAGAGAGAGAGAGAGAGACTAAGAAACTAGAAGAAAAAAAAGACTAGGAACCTTCTTGCCCGCCCCGGGGCTGCTCTGGGGGCTCTGGGTGAGAGGACTGGCAGCAACACTGGCCCCAGCTCCAGCTCCAGCAGTGGGGCTGCTAGCCTGGGAGTGGACCAGGGAGGCCATGTAGTTGCTGTAGTCCAGCAGGGTCTTCAGCTTGGCACTGCTAGCAAAGTCCCTGGTCCTGGGAAGAGAGGACAGGGCCTCATCCAGACTTCCCCGGCTACTGCTGCGACTGTGGGAGGTCAGGGCTGGACGAGGGGAGAGGAGACGTTAAATTATGGATTCGGCTAAAGTCATTTCTTGAAAAAATGAAGTTTGTGGCTGAGGTAATGTTCGCTACAATGGCGTTCCATTTTACTTTTTTCTCTCTCTGTTGTTGAAGCACCTACATTTCCACATGAGAACAATCATTTTATTCTTCAAATCCATCAATCAATTGTTCACCAAAGCCCTGCGTTCACCCACCGCTCTTGCACCCCACCAGACTCGCAGCTCTCTTCATGTCCGTCTTGGGCTTGGACGCCAGCAGAATCTTCCGGAACCATTCCTCCTTCTCCCTCCCCGTCCTCCCGAACAGGTAGAGGGTCAGCTCCCTGCTGGAGGTTCCTCGCCCTCCTTCCAGCGTCCCGGAGGCCCGTCTCGACATGTCGGCCCCGCCGCCGGCCCCCTCCCCCCGGTCCGTGGAGGTCACGGTCGCCGAGCGGTCGTCCGCTGGGTCAGAGCGGTCGCTCTCGGCTTTGGACATGAAGTCGTCCTGCTTGGCCAGCTGGATGCAGATGGGGTACTTCTTGTTCCAGACGCGCTTCCTGGCCAGGTTGTGGGGAACCAGGTAGATCTGGGGAGGGGCATGGCAAAGAGAGGGTATCTGTGAACCAAGACTTGGGTATGATGATGGGAGTTATGTGGCCAGAATTGTTAGTATGATGCGAAGACTAAAACAATTGGTGGATTTGGTCAAAATCATCTAGAACTCTCCGCCTCCATTAGAAAGACAGACTGTCTCCTCACCTTCAAGAAAAAGCTCAAAACTCACTTATTCTGAGAATTGAATGGCACTTAGAAACATTAGAAATAGTATGGCACTCAGAAATTCCACTTGTTGTTGCTGTTGTTGTTCAGAAACTCACTATTGTTGTGTTGTTGTTGCTTTATTACTCGCGCCTTAGGTAGACTACTGTCTGGCGGAGGCTCACCTTAAAACTTGTAAAATGTTCAGCTGAATGCTCTCATAGCTCTTCCCTTGGCACTTATTGGTTCTCATGATGTATGTTTCATAATCTATAAGCCTGCTATGTTTGGGGTCTATCACGTTGCTATGCTCAGTGACCGAAGCTCTTTTGTAAAGCTCTCTCTTGGAAGTCGCTTTGGATAAAAGCGTCTGAATGAATGAATGAATGTAAATGTAGAAGAACCATGACACATCGTTAAGGACGCACGCAAACACGATACCTTGCTGTCGGTCAGATCATAGATCTTCTGACTGACGTAGGTTACGTCTGGTTTAGGCTCGTTGTGCGTGGCGCGGCGTGGAATGTTCCGGTTGGGCTTGGACAGACGTAGGATGGCACCCTCCAGTCGGACGAAGACAGAGTGAGTCAGCGTGGCATGGTAGGTCTCTGGGTCGTAGTTCATGATCTCATTCATCCAGCCCTGGGGAGAGAACAGTTATTGCTATGCGGGTATCAAAGATGGACGTCCGGGAGTGAAACCACACTTTAAAATGGTTTATCCGACCGATTTGTTTCCTCCAAGATTGCGATGACTCTTATTGAGGGACTTGTGTTCTTGTTGGTCAGTTCGAACTGATTTATAACTCGCTGGGAGGTCTATTAATGTTGCTTGCTTTCCTACAGGTACACTCCTGCAGCTTTTTGAGGTTCACTTTATTGAATTGTAACTTGTGTAACTGAATGCTCTTGTGGTTCTTCCCTTTGGCACTTGTTTGGTTTCTCACAATGTATGCTTCACGTTCTGACAACCCGCGATGTTTGGGGCTATCTCGTCTTTACGATCGGTGACCTACGCTCTTTTTGTAAAGCTCTCTCTTGGAAGTCGCTTTGGATGAAAGCGTCTGCTGAATGAATAAAGGTGAACGTTTCAACCCAACAGTTTTTTTCACAGCATGGAGCTGTGGGATCTCATTTTGAAAGAGTTCCTAACACCACACACACTACACTACAGGTGGCAGACATTATTTACTGGTTGAAATATTTATGGGACTGATTGGATCTTTGATCCCACCTTGCGCACACTAATAAACTCCTGACTGCATGGTTGGATAAGGCCGTGTTGAGAATATATAGCTCTATATCACACAGGCGTTGCCTTACGCTTTCTACAAAGAGAAGGGCCATAGATCGGTGAAGCTTGTAAAATGGTGACAGACGCTATATGAGAAACTGGAGCCACTAGTCTTCTCTCCTGCAGCAGAACGCAGGCCTTGGAGATTTGTTATTGGGTGGGTACAGTACATCAACTGAGGGACATTTTGATATTCCGGAACTATTCCTCCGCCCCCCCCCCCCCCCCCCTCATACATCTAGTGCCCATTTTCCACTGTACATGTTTATTTTTACTCCTATATACATTGTTCTATGTTGCTCCTCTCTGTCACAGTGAATTCTATGTTTGCATAGCGATTAAACCTGATTCTGAGAGAGCGATTGAGAGGAAATGTAAATAAATAAAATAAGGTAGAGAAAAATGAAAATAGAGAGGGGAGATGGGAGGAGATGGAGACATGAAAGAGAGAGGGAGCTGGCCAACGCCAGAACAACAGAGCATAAATACATGGAGAATGGAGAGAAGAAATAGAAAAGGACAATAACTCAAGACGAGAGAAAGTCCCTTAGTGTCCACGTCTGGACGAAAGTACATCACAACTGTTCCTTCTCCTTTGACCAATCAGCTAAACCCAAAACAGTGGCTATGTCTTAATGTAAGTTCATGATTCAGTTGTCGACGTTACCCCATCTCAATCTGGGACAGAGGTCTGGTCTGGCCTATTCCCTGCTATTGCAGAGCGGTGACATCATTTTAAAAGCGGCCGGTGAACCATGGGGACCGGACAGCCTAGCCGACCTAGTTCCCCCTGGGTGGAACAGACAGCCTAGCTAACGCTAAGCTCAAACATTAGCGATGGACAAAGGAGTAGCCTAACAGGCTTTGCTAATAAAATACAGCCGGCAATCTCAAAATCCATTTGAGAGCCTAATGCGTCCAAATGAGGTGGTCGGCTGGTTTCCTCAGGTAATTTATTGCCCATTTGCACTGACAGAGGCAATCGAGCACGTCGCAAAATGAGTCTCTCACAGTTACTCTGCCCTCTGACAACAAAAGGAAAAAGAGACGAGGACGGTATTATTTGATGCCCTAATAGCCCGTACTGCCTTTGAATTGGGTTGTGCCTCTACGACGCGGCCCTTGTATTGGGTCTGGATGTCTCTAACATCGCCTGCTTTCACCGTAATAGACGAGTCTGAAGAAAGAGATCGATGAAAGAGAAGGCTGACTAAAGCCGGCGATTCATGTCGATGGTCTTTTTGATACATTGTGTGCGATCAGTCGCTTTCAAAGGGAGATCGGGTCTACTTTGCATCGGTTATCAAATCATCAAAGCATCTTGGGCAAACTGCTTTTCCTGTTCTCGAAGAACATCAAGCTTGTTCAAAGGGCTAATCTGGGCAAGTATTTCATTACGCTCTGAAGTCACAACAAACAATGGTGGACTTTGAATCGACCGTAGTCATTTTCCTTCAAGGTGCTGTGCCTCTGTGTAAATTCTGGGGTTCAGAGGAGAATTGGATCATGGTGACTAACCTTGAAGAGGCTCGGCTCTTGGACGTCCAGCTGGGCCACTTTCCACTGCTCCCCCTGGTGTCTGGGATATCTGAGCCCATGGCCAGAGGGTTTGGGTCCAGCCAGCCACACCACGCCAATGGCCAGGAAGAACCCCAGCCCAACTCCTAGCAGCATTCCCCCAACGTAGGTGGGCAGAGGGAGAACGAGGAACCCGTACACCAGCGCGGTGAGGAAAATGAGGGTGTAGTACGGAACGTTGACGTCCGGTTCTTCTTCGTCCCAGTCGTCTTCGCTGCAGGGCTCCGTGCTGCCGCTGCCCGTCGCCTTGGCCCGACTTCCGCTTCCTTCCGTACGATCCAGGGCGTCCATGCCTTCCGTGTCGGTGCACATCTCAAAGTCGTCGCTGTAGAGGATGCAGTATTCCTCGTCTTCCTGCCGGGCCAGTGCGGACATGGAGCACTTGTCCAGGGCTAGAGACATGGAGCCCGAGGCGGGCTTGGGGTTTTTGGCATCGGGTAGGTTCGCCGACTCGGCCTGGCCCGATGTTCCGTCGTTGGGGTTCTCTGAGTCCCACTCGCCCCCTTCCTCCTCTTTGATGCAGTAGCTGTTATTGTTGCTCTCCAAGAGGCCGTTGTTGAGGGACGCCAGGCTGGAGAGCTCCGAGGCGCTGGAGGAAAGTACCTTGGGGCGATGAACACTGCTGCTGCCACTGCTGTCTTCGCCCCTCATCCGGTTCAGGAGCTGCAGGGGTTCGTAGATGGCCTCGGAAAGGCGACGTTTAGTGTCCTCGATGCGGGCCTCCACTTCCAAGGCCTTGAAGAAGGAGCGAGTGTCCGGGGAGGTGAGCGGGGAGGAGGGAGCCGTTTTGGAGTCCCCGGTGCCGGATACCGACGCAGCAGGAGCTCGGGACTGAGTGAACTGCTTGAACAGCTGCAGGTTCAGGCGCGAGTCTGAGAGGCGATAGGGTGCCGAGGAGGATGAAGAGGAAGAGGTGGAGGAGTCCTGATTAGTGTCGGACGACAGCGACTTGACCAAAGTCTTCATCAGTTGACGGTGGCGAACGGAGGAGGAGGTACCAGAGGAAGAAGGCTCAATGTCCGAAGAAAGAGACTTGACCAGGTTGAAGAAGGGCTTGTCGCTGAAGGGGGCGGTTGCAGACCTGGAGGGGGAGGTTGTTGGGGTGGAGCTGGAGGAATGGGAGGGTGCTGTGCTTTTCTGATCTTTGGGCAATGTAGAAAAACTAGGGGAGGATGAAGTAAAGGCCTGAGGACCGGGATTGGCAGAAAGTGTTGAAGATGCGAAGGGAATGACGGCAACATCAGCTGGGGACTCTAACCCCGTTCCCTGGAACATGTCCTCGCTCGCCTCCTGGGCCGTCACAATGCAGGGTTCCTCCTTAGCAGCAGGAGGTGAGGCAGAAGAGGAGAAGGCCGCTCCATAGAGCTCCTCTTCCTCCGCCTCCTCTTCCTTCCCCAGGGCAGAGAAGTGGATGGTGACAGTCTCTTTGGACAGCGAGCGCTGGACCAGGAGTTTGGGCACAGCCGGGGCTGGAGGCCGGGCGGCTGGGGGAGGAGCTTTGTCTGCATGGCTGCTGGAGCGCTGGCTGGTCATGACAGTGCTGCTCCTGCTGGGGTAGAGTCTAGAAGAGGCAGGAAAGACAGTTTTACACCAGGGTACGTGGTACATGATAGTGGACCCCTTCAGTAAACTGTAAAAACTAAAAGCTTATTTGGCAATTGCATTGGAGCATGAATAAAACAGTTCTTAAAATGTACAGGTTGAAGGAATATTAAAAATATATATATCATAATAATATTTACATGCATGTCTAGCATTCAGGCCAGTGTTTCAGTAGATAATGGTTTCAAGAGCGGTTTTAGGGCACGAGTATAATCAGACGGATCGATGCGACACTTAACTACAAACAGGAAGGAAGTACAAACTTCGTGGAACGTACAAGCCCTTCATCAAACATTTACTATTACTTAGCGGCTAACTGAATCAGGACAAGCAGTGCAGCGCTGCTAAGAGATGACCCCAATGATGTCTTTCTAGACAGCAGCGCCAAATCAATGAAGGCTTATTGAATTTAAGCCACTGAGACCCTGAGCCACTGAGACTTTTCTCCCTAGTTTTATTTACAGAGGGAGGTACCTCCACAAACTCTGGTTTTGCTCTGGAGCAACATGCCTTAATGATGAGTGGTGGGTGTTCGCTATTAGCCAGGATAAGGTGAAAATACAATCCTGCAGTCGAGCTAGGAAAATATTGATTTAGAGGATTGACTAAATGTCAGTACTGTTGTTTTGATTGGATGTTCCTAAAGAGCGTGCATGTGATTAACGATCAGCATTTAAGACAAACATTGAGAAACATCTGAGCGAGACGAGGAGTATTACATTGTGGGGAAAAATGTCCTCAAAAGAAAACCATTCCTTTTCCTGGAAGCGAGGTGGAGTTGCCATAACAGCATAAAGCACTGAGTGTGTTTCCTCTCCACAGAAAGAGAGTTTGAGTGTGAACGTTATGCGCATGTATCCTGAATGCTCTTGTGGCTCTTCCCTTTGGCACTACTTTGCTTTCCCACAATGTCTGCGTCATAATCTGACTACCTGCCATGTTTGGGGCTATCTTGCTTGTTATGATCAGTGATCTAGCGCTCTTTTGTAAGAGCTCTCGCTTGGAAGTCACTTTGGATGACAGCGTCTGCTAAATGAAATGTGTGTACACACCTACACATCTGTTCCGATCTTGCACCAGGATGTGTACGTGTGTGTCAAAGGAAGTGTGTGTGTGGGTGTCGACAGAATGCCATGCTGCTTGTCTCTGGGCCTGCTCTGTATCAGCCTTCTCAGCAGGTTGGCAGCAATCAGGCATTCAAACCCACAAGCAGCCGGTGATTACAGAGCCAGGCTGTCACTCACACGCTTGTCACACATTCAGACACGTAGGTCTGCAGTTCTTGCAGCAACAAAATAAGACTGCAGAGCCATTTATAACACCCCCCCCATTTACTACATGCTATAGACACACAAACACATACACACAAGTTGACAAAGGCAGCGGACTACACAGCTAAAACGACCGAGATTACACCAATTAAAGATCTACCTCTGACCTACCATCGTGCATGAAATATCCTTGCTTACCTCAAACATCACATGGTTTTATGATTTTACAGCTTGTCTGGCCTGCTGTTCAGGTTATGGAAGAGGGGTGGCATCAAGTAGCCAGTACAAGACTACCTGGTCATGATATAACACGTCCCTTTGATCCAGGGCACCATTCTGTTTGGCATAGTGGCTGACCTGACATAAGGGTGACCTTAACGAGCAGCTGACCTGACATAAGGGTGACATTAACGAGCAGCTGACCAGACGTAAGGGTGACATTAACGAGCAGCTGACCTGACGTAAGGGTGACATTAACGAGCAGCTGACCAGACGTAAGGGTGACATTAACGAGCTTCGAGCTAAGCAGTGCTAAATGCCCACTTACCTGGCGGAATCAGGATAACACTTAAAGCTATCCTCATCCAATTAGTTTGAATACACAAGGTTCAGTGTAAAACCCCTTTGGGTAGAATGAAGCAAGGTAGAAAAATGGCAGGTTCTGAGCTACAGTAAGGAACTGGGTTCTGAGCTACAGTAAGGAGATGGGTTCTGAGCTACAGTAAGGAGATGGGTTCTGAGCTACAGTAAGGAACTGGGTTCTGAGCTACAGTAAGGAGATGGGTTCTGAGCTACAGTAAGGAACTGGGTTCTGAGCTACAGTAAGGAGATGGGTTCTGAGCTACAGTAAGGAGATGGGTTCTGAGCTACAGTAAGGAACTGGGTTCTGAGCTACAGTAAGGAGATGGGTTCTGAGCTACAGTAAGGAACTGGGTTCTGAGCTACAGTAAGGAGATGGGTTCTGAGCTACAGTAAGGAGATGGGTTCTGAGCTACAGTAAGGAACTGGGTTCTGAGCTACAGTAAGGAACTGGGTTTTGAGCTACAGTAAGGAACTGGGTTCTGAGCTACAGTAAGGAGATGAGTTCTGAGCTACAGTAAGGAACTGGGTTCTGAGCTACAGTAAGGAACTGGGTTCTGAGCTACAGTAAGGAACTGGGTTCTGAGCTACAGTAAGGAGATGGGTTCTGAGCTACAGTAAGGAGATGGGTTCTGAGCTACAGTAAGGAGATGGGTTCTGAGCTACAGTAAGGAGATGGGTTCTGAGCTACAGTAAGGAGATGAGTTCTGAGCTACAGTAAGGAACTGGGTTCTGAGCTACAGTAAGGAACTGGGTTCTGAGCTACAGTAAGGAGATGGGTTCTGAGCTACAGTAAGGAGATGGGTTCTGAGCTACAGTAAGGAGATGAGTTCTGAGCTACAGTAAGGAGATGGGTTCTGAGCTACAGTAAGGAACTGGGTTCTGAGCTACAGTAAGGAGATGGGTTCTGAGCTACAGTAAGGAGATGGGTTCTGAGCTACAGTAAGGAACTGGGTTCTGAGCTACAGTAAGGAACTGGGTTCTGAGCTAAAGTAAGGAGATGGGTTCTGAGCTACAGTAAGGAGATGGGTTCTGAGCTACAGTAAGGAACTGGGTTCTGAGCTACAGTAAGGAGATGGGTTCTGAGCTACAGTAAGGAGATGGGTTCTGAGCTAGAGTAAGGAGATGGGTTCTGAGCTACAGTAAGGAACTGGGTTCTGAGCTACAGTAAGGAACTGGTTTCTGAGCTACAGTAAGGAGATGGGTTCTGAGCTACAGTAAGGAACTGGTTTCTGAGCTACAGTAAGGAGATGGGTTCTGAGCTACAGTAAGGAGATGGGTTCTGAGCTAGAGTAAGGAGTTGGGGTTCTGCGCTATAGTAAGAAGATGGGTTCTCGGGGGTGAAAATTCATGATACTAACATTTTAAAAGCAGCAAATGAGTGTCTTGCATAATAAGAATTCTATATGGTTCCATTTCCATTTCCCACCAGGAAAGTCATTAACACTCCTAACCCTTGTCAAAGATTGTCCTCCACAGCCATAAAAAAACAACATGAAAGTGCTTCTCTGACGGTAATTACATTATGACTGCAGTTGGCTTCAAAAGTGTCTGACTGAGAGCAGCTTAGCACATGTCTGTTCTTGCGTGACGTTTAATCAACGTTTGATTAACATTTTGTTCACCGGCAGATTACCATGCTTTAAATGGGGTTGGGAAGCTAAGCACTGGGCTAAATTAAAATGGGAAATGCTTTGATATGACATCAATGAAACCTGTGTAATTGTAATTAGGACCGTCAATTATCCTCTGCGTCTAAGGTTTCTTTGTCCTAACGAGCGGTGCAGACACAACACCAAAAAGTTGAGCGCTCAAAAAGGACCCATGCGAGTTTAAAGACCAGACATTGAGTAATGAGGAGTTAGGCGGCTCAGCGGGTTAAGGCATTGGGCTCGTGATAGGAAGGTTGCGAGTTCGATTCCCGGCTGTGGCTACATGATGTTGTGTCCTTGAGCAAGGCACTTCACCCTACTTGCCTCAGGGTGGAATGTCTCTGTACTTGCTGTAAGTTGCTCTGGATAAGAGCGTCTGCTAAATGTAAATGTAATGAGTCAGGACAAAGACTTGATGCTGATTAACCATCTAGACTTGTTTATCACCCACCCCATAAAAAAGCATGTGACATGGACCTTGTCAGACACAAGACAAGGTAGGTGTAGTAGGGCACCAAACCACCCCAGCCCCCCCCTCCCTGATCCTCTCTCTTCCTCTACCCTCCATCCAGCCCCTCCCCCCCCGATCCTCTCTCTTCCTCTACTCTCCATCCAGCCCCCCCCCCTTCCCCGATCCTCTCTCTTCCTCTACTCTACTCTCCATCCAGCCCCCCCCCCCCTCCCTGATCCTCTCTCTTGCTCTACCCTCCATCCAGCAGCATCGTGATGATACCTTCTCCTGGATCACCATCCTCACCCTTATCGATCCGTCTCATTTATAATTTAGCATCTCAGCAGGAAGCCAGATAGCTGTGCTACAGATCAGCCCTAGCTCTGACCGAACAAACAGTGTGCGCCGCTGCAGTAGATAACAGCGATGTGAAATAATAGATTGCTATTTTTGGACTTTCCTACTACCGCTGGACCCTTGACACTTTTCTCGATCGTTAGCATACGGAACAGTGAAAAGAGTCGCTGTTATCCAAACTTTCCAACGTGTGACACAGGTCCAACATAGTCATCCTTTAACTTCATTGGCTGATAAGTTCTTGTTCAGCTTGTTGACACTGGATGGCAGCTGTGGGGCCCAACAGTCCCCATGAAGAGGACGTGGTTCTGGCCACGGGTCACGGGTGAGGTGGTCCGACAGACAGCCAGCCACATCTCTGTTCCCAGCTAGGCCATTGGGTCAAGACTACAATAAGGCCATTCTAAAGCACAGCAGCGCGAGCTGGCCTAATTGGCCTCATTAGAATCCATGTAGCCTATAAAGAGCTCAGTCAAGACCGACACACAACTTTCCCACGATCCTGTGCTGATGTGTCCTAACACCTCATCAGTGTGTGTGTGTGTGTGTGTGTGTGTGTGTGTGTGTGTGTGAAAGCCGTATTACATAGAAAACACTCGGAGCCAAAAGGCTGGTCTGGTAGTTGATCCCGACGGTCCCCCTAGTTGTTAGACAGTGAGTTTGTCTACATGATGAAGCACAATTATATTTGTGTGCCCCCCCCCTTACCCCCTCCCCCCCTTCAAGCTCTGTGTGCCAAGTTGACGCACCGCAGTGAGCCCAGCGCGGCACAGAGCCACGGAGATCCATCGAGCGCTGACGACGCTAATTACCGTGGCGACGAGCGCTCATTAGCTCTGGTGTTACGAGTTCATCGGGGACGTGTTCGCAACGCTCCCCGGCTCGCCGTTAAAACACACACACGCTGAGCGTCGTAGGAGGACCTTCGTAGACGTGTGGCGCCGCTGCAGACAGTTCGATGACCCTTTGGCCTGTGATGATGTCACTGTGTTGGCGATTTCAGAAGGAGGTGGGCTTTATGATTCATCCCTATGAGAGACTGTGGCAAAGTCACCATGGTTGGTGGTAAGGAGAGCGTAGGAGACAGAACCAGGCTAAAGATGAGTCATGTCGGGTTGCAGGGCCATTTTATTCCAGCGGGATGCTGTTATGTTTGACTCATGTGAAAAGAGGCTCACACACCTCGTCAGCTGACCTGACTAACCAATAGCATTCTTCCAACTTTGACCCTTAAAGACTGAGAGTGTAAACTGTGCTCTTACAGCACTGAGGCCGACTTACAGGTCAAGATTGCAAAATCCGACTCCAATGCCTGGTCAGGGATTTCCCAACTGCCATTTCACAGCTTCTGTGTGCCTTTCAGCTTTCAAAAGATAAGGATAACTCGGAAAAACAGGGGTGTAAAAAGCCCTTTCTATTTTATAATGAGCTTTTGGTAGTTTTTTGTATTTGTATTGTGTAACGTCTGCAGTCTTTTGTATTGGCTAGTTTTTGCGGCTTCAAAATGTTCCCTCTGCGATGAATAAAGCCCCCACCAGCCACCATCACCATCGTGGCTCTTCCTGAAAATAATTCCATGGTTTCCATGGTAGCTCACTCACAGAGATTTCTGCAAGTCATCCTCTTTGCATCTGAAATTACAGAGAAGTCTGCTGGAAGGGAGAGAGACGACATGCTGCCTTCTCCAATGTCCAACGCTGCTTATTTCAAACAGCAACTTGACAATGAAGATGATTACAGGTCCATAAAGTCCCACACCAGCAGACTGTCAAACAGCTTCTTCCCCTGGGCCATAAGCACTGCAAATGCCCACGGACACACACACACATGAACCCACCCCACACACCCCAAACACTAGAACTTCCTCACCCTGTCTACCTCCTCCTACCTCCACTGCACCTTATTGCGCACTAGCCACCTTCTTTTTTATATATTTGTATATTTTTTATGTCAAAAAAAATTATATTTTTTTATGTACATGTTATATTCTATTTTTAAATGCTGCTGCTTATGCGAGTACCCACAAATTTCTGTTGCATCTTGAGTGTAATGACAATAAAGGGCTTATCTATATATTATTCAGGCTGCGTTGAAGGGGCAATAGAAAAATTGATTAGGGTAAAGGGAGGGGGGGGGGGGCATGCCACAATATGGAGACTGGGAAAGTACAATGGAGCCCCTGTTTTCGGATGTGCTCGAGAAATTACTCAGGTATTGCTCAGAAAACCATCCTATTTAGAGGACCCAGTTGATGAAGTCATTCTAGAAGAATCTGTCCTCAGACCTTCATTAGACCCTCCCTCTAATGTCAACACCAGTTGGACTTAGAACCTACAGTCAAGCTCGCTTGCCCAAGACAGACAGCATCTTTGTTTACCTTGTCTACTCAGGGGAACTCTCTACTCTCCAGTCCTTTCTGCTCTTAAGGGGGTAACACACCTTCCCTGTGGGAGGCATTATGGAAAGCTAGCCTATTAAGCATGGCCCAGGTTTCCATGGCAGGGATTAGTAATAATCCTATACTAAACTGTTATAGCTGCACTGTTTCACCAATGCCCCCCCCCCCTTCCACAACCTGCATGCACCTACACACCTACATGCACGCACGCACACACACTTTAGGATGAAGCTAACAAACTCCCACATCCCACCCACAAGTGATACAACCTGCATTACCAATGGATGATCACAGCTGGTTGTTTTGGTGTGTTTCGGTACTGTTTGCGGTTTTAGCTGTTTGAAAAGTCAGTTTGTCAGGGTATTAAAGACGACACCGCCGCAAGGTTGAGGAGGCGGGAGGAATCCAAATAAACGTTTGAAGCTATCTTTCCTCCTTGCTCAGCGTGCCTATTCTTTCCGCGTGTGACATGATGTAATACCAAAGCCTTTCCAGGACGCTGCTCTGCTGTCGCTCTACAACCCAGGGGGAGCGGGGGAGGGGGGGGTGGAGAGGGGGGGGGGGTAAAATGTGAAGTCATAATCTTTCCAATTATGTGAAATGGTGGGCGCTAGTTCTCTGGGGGTATAGAAATGCCTTTGTGCTAATACCATTGACACGCGCTCATACACATAAACATACACAAACAGACTTGTGTGAAAAAGAGTGGATTACATTGGAGAGAGAAGCAACAGTTAAATATAGAGGTTTCAGCTTGAAGCGTGCTGTGTTAAGGATTGGCTAACGTCGTCTTGGTGTGTGTGAGTGCGTGTGTGTGTGTGTGTGTGCATGTTCAGGGCAGGTCTTGAATCCCATATAGAAAAAGTACA
Source organism: Neosalanx taihuensis (assembly GCA_030340665.1). Taxonomy (NCBI): domain Eukaryota; kingdom Metazoa; phylum Chordata; class Actinopteri; order Osmeriformes; family Salangidae; genus Neosalanx; species Neosalanx taihuensis. Next base: position 8,177,625 of record CM059314.1, read on the forward strand.
AAAGAACCCAACTGAATGCAATGGACAAGAGAGAGCGCTAGTGTCTGGCAATCCATATCACAAGAGGGAGCTGAATATAAGGAGTTGCTGGATGATACCAGCTTGTGTCCCAGTCAGGTTTCACCCCAGTGTCAATGACTTTAGGTATGTAGTCCAACTTGCACAACAGGCACTGACAGAAAAGATGGGAGGCGAGAACTGTATAAACTTTCTCTCTCTCCCTCTTCCTCCCCCTCCCTTTCCCCCTCCCTCTCTCTCTCTCTCCCTCCCCCTCTCTCTCCCCCTATCCCTCTCTCTCCCTCTATCCCTCTCTCTCTCTCTCCCTCCCCCTCCCCCCCTCTCTCTATCTCTCTCTCTCTCTCTTTCTCCCACACACACACTTTACAATTGCGAGGAGAATTATCCAGAGAGACAGAGAGAGAAAGTTACACTAACCTGACCAGATTTCAGGAATGCAGGCTTAATTCCTTTAGGTATCAACCATCACCCCATGATGCTTGTGGGTAGTGACTAGTCTGGGCTGCTTCCTGCTTAGTTATGTTTGAGCCAAGTCCTTCCTCTAGGAGGCACTGCTGATGAAGCACCAACCATGACAACAACCTACCAAACTATCCAGAGCCACGCACTCTGCTTTAGGCCTGTCTTCCACACGCTGCCCTCTAAAGTACGAACAGCAGGGAGCTACACTTTATAAACTGGAGAGAACCTGACTGCTGTCGCACACTCCCACACTCATAATAAAAACATGGCCAAGTGTGCGCGACGGCCTATTCTGTCCCTGCTTGGTGCGCGACGGCCTATTCTGTCCCTGCTTGGTGCGTGACTGCCTATTCTGTCCCTGCTTGGTGCGTGACTGCCTATTCTGTCCCTGCTTGTTTTGCTGAGCAGGAACAAAGAATGTACTGTCAGGAGTTAATTAGTGTAGAGTGTGTGTGAGCATAAGTGAGAATAAATAAGCATGTACTGAAGGGGAGGCTGTGTGAGTATCTGAGTCATCACCCTGGGTCAGACAATTTACATTTAGTCATTTAGCAGACACTCTTATCCACAGTGACATTCCCCCCCCTGAGGCAAGCAGGGTGAAGTGTCTTGCCCAAGGACACAACGTAATTTGGCACGGCCAGGGTTTCAACCGAGTACCTTTTGATTACTAACCCGACTCCCTAACCGCTCAGCCACATGACTCACAGACAGCTTACAGGAAGTGATCAAAGATAAGGAAGATAAGGCCAGATTAGGCCAGTTTGATCCAGTGAAAACGCATCTAAATAGATCTACCAACATCTCTCAACTCCATTTTCATATTGATAGTGAGAACACACATGTAGCCGTGCGCACACACATGTAGCCGTGTCCACAACAGTCCTGTAGTCCGATGTGGGAGGGCATAAACAAGAACACCCTGTACAGAAAATTCCTTGCCTGGACCTTTCTGACAACAACAAAAAGCATTCTTCCTAGAGTAACGTCTACAGGGTGGTAGGAACAAGAAACTGGGAGAACGTGTTTGCAGTGGGTGCTTTGTTACCGGAACACTCTGCAGCTCGCAGCATGAGTCCTCAACAATGTAATCCGACCTGACGCTTGCAAATCCCCCCCACTACCTTCAACCGTTTTAGAGAATGTAGCGAGATACAGAGAGAGATATGGACAGAAACAGACAAAGACTTTTCATCAGGTACATTCGACTGAGATTGCGAGATAGAGACAGACTTGTTCCCCCCCTCAACAAGGACAGCAGTCCTGTAAGGATCCATGACCAGCCTGGACCAGCACAACCAAGCTGTCTGCAGGTCAGCAACATTTAAAACCCCCAAACACTGTTTGACCTTCGACCTCTGGCCGAACATGAAAGAGAACTGAAATGATCCGAGTCAATCTGAGGGAGGAGAGAGAGAAGGTGTTTATTCACTGAAACAATCGTAACAAACCAAACCAACCTCTAGAAACACACCACTTTTGTCGCCACCATTTTTTCAAAAATGGATCGCTTGTGCTTCCATCTTCCTCGTGACTTCTCGTAAATATCTGGGTAGGCGCACGTCTGCGATTGGCTAAGCTAGATGGGAAGATCTCCAATCACGCTCTGCATCTCAGCCTGAACCGCCTCCTGTGTCCGTCAGGTCTCTCCGCCAGCCGCAGCTGTGACCTCACCAGGAGCGCCCGCGTGCCCGCGACGCCTGCGCACGCAGAACAGAGCGTTAACGGAACGCCAACACAGCAGACTGAACCCCCCCCCCCGGCGGAACCGCACACCCCACCCTTCCTCAGCCCTTCCAAGGACAGCCCTTCCTCCTCTCCTTGGCTGCCCACAGGTGCCCTGTCCCTGCCCGCCTCATCTTGTCAGGATGCATTCAGCTTTCCTTCACTTAGCCAAAGAAAGCTACATCAACACGAACAACCAACTAGCAAGGCAGCAAGCGAGATCGAACACCACTACCTGGCACTCCTGTCCAAAAACACCAGCAGCAGGCCCAGATGGAGGCTGGATCAATAGTCCCCAAGAAGGTTTACTGGTAACAAGACAAGTACATAGCAGAAACCAATGAAAGTAAAGGACTTGCTAATCCTGCTTTTAATAGCGCTTTGCAGCGCCGCGATCGATAAGGGGGAGGTAATGGGGCTGAAACGGGCTGAACTTGGCAAACATGTCCCTGGCTAATCACTCAGGTTGGAACCTGCGCCGTGTTGGGGGGGTGGTGGGGGGGGGTCAGAGGTTGGCTGAGGTCCGGAAGGTGGGTGGCACAGCGTGTCACGGCACTCTTTCCTGACAACGGGAACGGAACTCGTCTCACTGTGATTACGCCATGACTAAAACGCTTCTATTTCAGTTTGGCTTTTCTTGGGCTCTGGACCAAATCCTGGTGTAGAGAACACAGCTCCTATCTACATGTCCAGAGAGGGAGGGAGAGGGGGAGGGAGAAGGGGAGGGAGAGAGAGGGAGAGACAGAGGGAGGGAGAGAGAGGGAGAGACAGAGACTGAGAGTGAGAGAAAGAAAGAGACTAAGAGAAGGAAAAAAGAGAGACCGAAAGAGAGAGACAGAGGGAGGAAGCGAGAAAGAGGGAGGGAGACAGAGGGAGGGAGAGGGGGAGGGTGAGACAGAGGGAGAGACAGAGAGAAGGAGAGAGAGAGAGGGAGAGACAGAGGGAGGGAGAGAGATGGAGGGAAAGACATAGGGAGGGAGAGAGACAGAGGGAGGGAGCGAGAAAGAGGGAGGGAGACTGAGAGAGATACTAAGAGTGAGAGAGAAAGAGGGAAAGAGAGAGAGAGATAGAAGCATCTGGAAGCATCTATGCTGGTTAGGTTGTCCTTATTAACTGCACCCACTCCTCTTGTGTCTGTTCCCATGGTAAACAGGGTCTGCTCCCCTGTGGAGGCGATGGTATGATGGATGGGGCTTGTCATGCAGTAAGGAGATGGCACCAGATCCTGACAGTGGCTTGTTGGGGCTGATGGCTGACAAGCTGACAAGTAACCACGGTTCCCTAACGACCACTATCTCGCTATCTTACACACACACACACACACACACACACACACACACACACACACACACACACACACACACACACACACACACACACACACACACACACACACACACACACACACACACACACACACACACACACACACACACACACACACACACACACACACACACACACACACACACACACACACACACACACACACACACAACTGTAATTGAACAGGCCATTCACTGCCTGTTAATAACAGGATATGAATCTCAGCTGAGGCCTGTCCTATGAGCTCAGCATTAGTTTTCGTCTGTGTAAACCTGTTGACAAGCTTCAGTAGCTTGTCACCGAGACAGGGAGAAGGCAACATTTTTACGAACAGGTAACACAAGAAGCAAGACTCTTCCATTAGTCATACCTAGATACTTCTGAGACACAGCTGACACAGCTCGTATAGTGTGTTGGCACAAACGTATTCCGGATGCTTCCGTTGACATAAGGACACCGCCACCTCACATTTGAATGGACCGGAACGCAGCCTTTTAGAGGGAGGATTGATGCTGGGAAACAGAACCGGGATCAGATGCTGTCAACTGAACAGCAGCAGCGAGACGGAGGCGTCTGCCCCAGCTGTTATCAGCTTGGAGGGCTAAGGTTACCTCCAGCTCAAGGACCTGATTCACAGACACACCTGCTTCCTCACCTCATCAAGTCTAGGTGTCTCACCTCTGCTGGATCCTTTGCAGGTACCTGACTGGGGAGCTTAGAGGCTACGTACGCTTTCTGACTAAACAGGCATGAGGAAATAAATGCGCTCGAGCTATAAATAGCCTCGCCCAACAACACAACGAGAGTAAGGGAGGGAGAGAAGGGAGGGGGGCAAGAGGAAGAGAAAGAGATCATAAGAAAATCACTTGAGGAGGGCCAGGGAGAGACAGAACTGGGAACAGGTGTCGTGTCAACATGGTGTCATCCTTCCAGCAAACAGGAAGTCCACGATGAGCCACGTTGAGCTCTTGTTTCCCAGTTTCATGACAACGGTGCCGAATTGGAAAAGCTGCACGATACATCCCTACAATACCTTTGTCAACACTGTCCCTTACCAGTACCAGTGCATGACAAACCTCAATCATATGAATTCATCTCAACGTAACATTGTGCCTTTTCGGTCGCAGAGGTGTGACACGTACGTGTGTGTGTGTGTGTGTGTGTGTTGTAAATGATCCCCTCACCAGTGAGGAAGAACCACACCAGGAAATGAAGGTTCACTTTCTCCTTCTTTGCAAATGGCCTCTGCCGTTGTAACGCAAAGAGGTATTATGCTAAGCTGCTTCTGCTTTACATGATGCTAAAATGGAAGTCTGGTAATTCCACTACAGCTCACACAGGTGCTATTGTGGGTCTACCTCCCTCCCCCCCCCCCCCCCCCCCCCCCCCCCCCCCTGCTGCCACAGTCACACATTTTCTCTCTCCAAATGTGACGCCCTGAGCTAATTCGATCTCACTGCCCGGTGTGTCCCTTGAACGACAGATTGACGCTCCATTTCTAACGGCTCGACTGTTTCCGAGGAGTGATTTCGTACACGATCGGCTTTGAGCTGTTCCCCAGATAGGTGACGTTTCCAGTCATTCGGTTGCAGAAACGTTGAGTTACAAAACGGGAGAAGGTGCATTCTATTCCCTAGTTTGACGTTTTAAACCAAAACAGAAGAAAAAACCCTCGAAAACATTTCAAGACCGGAGCAGGTGCAACTGACTCCGTATCATTAACTATGGAACTGCACCCATAGGCTGTGTTGCCATGGTGAATTTGGACTGGAAGAGGGGGCACACAGGTTTAGTCAGAACCAGCTGACAGGGAACCACACACACACACACTGCATCACCCAATCCATGTTGATAAGAAGCAGCATATAACTGCTGTGTTTTACTTGATGCCAGGCCACACTACCTGTAAAGCTACTATGCAAAGAGCCAGCAAGAGCAAGCCCCATTAGCCTCTCCCAAGTGGTGGATTTGTTTAAACAAACCAGTCAAATAATCTGGTACGGTTGCTTTTGCATTGTGAAACTCTTTAAGAGGCCATACTACTGTCTTTCCATGGTACGATGCATCTCCAAAGAGTTCCCTCGACGTGTTGTGCAGTGACTTCAATAGTATACTGGAGTCAGGTGGCTCAGCGGGTTAAGGCGTTGGCCTCATAATCGGAAGGTTATGAGTTTGAACCCCGGCTGTGGCTATGTGATGTTGTGTCCTTGGGCAAGGCACTTCACCCTACTTGCCTTAGGGGGATTGTCCCTGTACTTATTGTAAGTCACTTTGGATAAAAGCATCTGCTAAATTAGGTATTATTATTATTAATAATATACCATGGAGACTTCAGGAATGATGGGAGTCGGGAAGGCCTTAGATGGCTTCAAGGCTGACCCTCTTCAGGAATACTTACTGCCTCAGGGCCATCGAGGGCCAAGAGGGAGTGGCATGGTGCAGTCGGTTAGGGTGTCAGGCTAGAAATCGGAAGGTACCCAGTTCGAACCCTGGCTGTGTCGACATGACGTTGTGTCCTTGGGCAAGGCACTTCACCTTACTTCCCTCAGGGGGGAATGTCCCTGTACTTGCTGCGAGTCACTCTGGATAAGAGCGTCTGATAAATGACTACATGTAAGATGTCGACGCAAGCGGAAGATTTTCACTTCAGCCAAGCACAACTGCTGATTTCACTGAGTAAACTCGTTAGTGGTGCAGTTGCTTGGTTGAAACCTGCACCCTCTTGGCCCTCAAGTTTGACACCACTGTCTTACAAGGACGATCGGTAACACAGAAGATCATCTAGGCACACAGAGACATTCTAACACACCTTCCCATCAAAGAATGTAGAAGCACGTTACCTTCTGGCTTATGGGCTGGGAATTTGTCTCCACTTCCTGCCTTACTGCACAGGTCCCTCCCTCATTTCCTGTCTCCTTGACCACCTATCCTCTCTCTTTCTCTGTCTCTCTCTCTTTCTCTCTCTGTCTCTCTATGTATCTCTCTCTCTGTCTCTTTGTCTCTCTCTGTCTATGTCTAACTCTTTCTCTCTCTCTCTCCCCCTCTCTCTCTCTCTCTCTGTCTCTTTGTCTCTCTCTGTCTATGTCTAACTCTTTCTCTCTCTCTCTCTCTCTCTCTGTCTCCCTCTCTCTCTCCCCCTCTCTCTCTCTCTCTGTCTCTTTGTCTCTCTCTGTCTATGTCTAACTCTGTCTCTCTCTGTGTCTCTCTCTCTCCCTCTCTCTCTCTCTGTGTCTCTCTCTCTGTCTCTCTCTCTCTGTCTCTCTCTCTCCCTCTCTCTGTCTCTCTCTCTCCCTCTCTCTGTCTCTCTCTCCCAGAGGTCAGTTGTGGAACAGGGAACAGATCGATCATCAGTTCTAACACACAGGCAGTACTCACCTATGCTCGGTGCCATTCAATCTGGCCCCTGCCTCAACATCTGTTCTGGGCCATGAGCTGGTAGGTCCAGTCTCAGTTGTACATCCTGCAGCCTTCTGCTGTTAGAATGATACAGGCAGGGCCGATAACTACATACACACACACAAGCACAGCACACTTCATTTCACTCATTTTAACATAACATTGGATTTAGTTAGATATGTATTCTAAGTTGGGTATCCACCCATATGGCAACCCTTTTTCAGAATAGGGGCATTACAAAGCATTGTTACAACTTGAGCTTTAGACAGGGAACATGGTCAGTTGCTGTGATTAGACATGATAACCATGATAACTTGTATAAATATACAGTTAACAGAGCTAGCTGGTGATGCCACCGGATGTAGCTAGCCTGGCTAAGGCAACGTTTGCTTTCAGCACTTTTGACCCCAAACAACTCCCAAAACATGAGCTTCACTTTCAGGCAGTAATACTAAACTACGATAACTTATATCGAGCTGACCAAAATACTCATGAGGACGTGACAAACAAACATTTAGTAAAAAACCAACTTTCTGACTTTAGAATGACGGGACAACTTGAATCAGCGTCACTTTCCCCACATTACAACTCGAAAAACACCCCAAAATGATGAACTTACTGTTTCCTCGAATCATTGTTTTCCGACAAAATACGATAATAAAAAACTTCCCTAAATAAATAATAATAATTTGACAAGGTAATAAGGAAACGTTGTAATGTTTAGTTTGTAATCAGGTCCAGTATGTCGCTGTTTGACTGTTGACAGCTGACTGCTGCACGAGCTGACTGCTGCACGAGACAGTTCCTGAACGAGGACCTGTCCGCGAGCTTGTCCGCGAGCCTCCCGAGGCCAGAGCAATCGAATTCGATAAGTGGAATAAATGGATCGATCCAAACAGCTCGCGTGTTCGGTGATTGATTCCCACGTTTAGTAAAGTCAATCCGTAAAACAACCTCGGTGTGTTTATTATGGAAATGGAAGAAAAATATCCCCATTTTGTCAGCATTTCCCAATATGTATTAGATTAAGACAAGATCTTAATTTCGAAGATCAACGTGATAGTAAAATCACATTGTGTTTGGTGTTTATAAACACTGCACATCTTAACTCTTTAAAAACATCACGTTGATGGATACACAGACACTCATATATATATATATATGAGAGTATATATATATATATATAAATTTGTAACAGAATAACCCTCTTGGAAGGTGAACCAGACGAACACAGAAAGAACCTCCCCCGCTGTTATGGATCATCCATGGTTATCTGACTCGAAAATTATTTCAAGAGGGAGACTGAAAAGCGCATTAAGGACTGAAAGAATGATCGACCTTGTTTTAATAATATCTGTATTTGTTCAGATGGATATAACAAGGCAGCTAGCATATGAATGCCAATATAAAAGCATACATTCAAGTTTAGTGGAAGTCACTGATTTGAACGTGTGCTTGCTATGCAATGTAAGTGTCGCCACCTAGTGGGGGACAATGGAACTTGTTGCCCTTCTCAACATCAATTTAACAATTTACTAAACAAACCAAACCTCTGGAATGTAATCTAAAGAAAGTACATCCAGGAAATATTTTCCTTTACAATAACACTAATTAAACTATACATACATGTATTTAAACTCATTATATTAGATTTTAGATCCTAGTTAAGGGACTTCCTTGTCTTGAGCTACATCTTTCAGTGACAAAGACCACAAACTAAGGATGTGATACTATAACAGCCTATAGTCGTTTGTATGTCATCACAAGTGACAATGTCACCCAAACCTGTTGCCTGCAGTGTGATTATCCTACTCTGATGGAGTTCAGATCCCAACTGATCGATTCAATTCCCAATGTCAATATCTGACTATGAAAGTATGTATTACTGGTTAAGGGTTACTGGAATGGTTCATCAACGTTACAATTTGTTTTAGTCATTTAGTTAGGAAGAATAAAATTACACATTTTCAAAACAAGTACCTTAATAGGCACATATATGTATGTATTACAGTATTTGTGCATAGATAAAATACACAGATTACTGTACTTGGATTGCGGCTACCGAATTTTTTGTATTACCTTTACTTACACATATTATGTTAACATGCACACAAAACTGCCTAGTGCATTATGTTCATCGGTAGTACCAGCACTAAATATATATAGTAAAGATCCCCATCTTGATTTACACTTACAGTAATAAATCTTCACTACAGAAACTGGGTAGACAGACTCGTAGATGAAGCATATCCAGAGAACCTTCATAGGAATGCACTTGACGTGACCATAATGGGTGCAGTGAGAGTATGCTACTGTAAAAACCATTCCTGCAGAGTGGAGTTAGAGTCGCTTCTCAGGGGTGACTTCTGTCTCGCAACAGTTTAACAGAGAATGCCAGGTCCACCGTGTAGGCCAATAGCGTCACACTCGCCACGACCGTCTCCATGACAACCAGCCCCGAGCAGGAGCGGATGTTTTTACAGACGGTCGACAGTCTCAGCGCGCGGGTGAAACACAAAATGGCGGCGACTGTGTAGAGCAGCACGCCAGTCAGGCTGAACCCTGCCAACAGGCGGTCGAAGGGCACGAGGCTGCGCCCCGCCCAATCCCCAAGCACCGCCACCATCGTGCCCAGGGATATGACGAGACAGATGGAGTACGCCGCACCTGACACCCACAGCTGCCACCAACTCAGCCAACCCACCGCTTCCCCGTCTTCAGCCAGCAAAGCTCTCCGGGCCCCCTCCACCACCAGGGGGATCATCTGACACCCTCCCCAAAACTGGAGCACCTTGAGCAGGCCGGGAACGCTGGCCATGTAGCCTCTCTGCTCCTGGCTCTGGGTCCGGATCAGGAAGGCTTCCGAGGCGTAGGCCAGGAAGGTGAGGCAAGAGGCCACCGCCGCCGCCGTAGGGCGCGCCCTTGCCACCGCGTGGTCCACGATCATCCCGGGGAGGATCACCGAGGCGCTGAGGACCATGAGGGCGCCAAGGGCCGCTACGGTCACGGTCAGGTTCTTCCAGGAGACGGGGACCAGGCTGTGGAACTGGATGACGCTCAGGACGTGGATGAGGAGGGTGAGAACGAAGAACAGACACCAGGTGGACATGCAGAGGAGCCAGACGGTGGAGGGGAGGGAGGAGGACTGCTCCGAGGGGTCCAGGGAGGCCACCAGGCTGAAGGTGAGGCACCCGGAGAGGAGGGCCCAGGTGCGCACCAGGGCCAGAGGGCTGGTGAAGTCTCTGGCTTCCAGCACGATCACAGGCATGATGGGGACCAACCTGAAAGGGACGTCACACCTATGAGGAACCTTGCTGAAGGAAAAAAACGTCACTTTGAAAAGCTCAAGCATACATATGTTAAAGTCTGTAATGTGCGATTTGCTTGAAAGGTGTATATTTAGCTTTATCCTTTTTAATAATAATAATACCTCATTTAGCAGACGCTTTTATCCAAAGCGACTTACATTAAGTACGGAAATATTCTCCCTGAGGCAAGTAGGGTGAAGTGCCTTGCCCAAGGACACAACGTCACAGTCACAGCCGGAAATCTAACTCATAATCTTCCACTCACGAGGCCAACGCCTTAACCCGTTGAGCCATCTGACTCCCCTTTTTACATAGAACATCAGTTGTTTACATGAAATTACAGGAGAGCAGATACAAAGTAGCACAGCTATCTCATGAAGTCTCAAACTGTCTCACTGAGCTTTTTCAACCAACGGAAGCACTTACTACGAGACTCTCCTCAAATCTGTGAACTTCAGACCATCGCTGTAGAGGGCTCCATGGATGAGGGGTCATCCAGGGCTGGCTTACATCTCGTAGGTGATCCCAAACAGAGCCAAAACCTCCACAGGAACTGTGTCTCTTCACTCTCCCACCAAACAACTCTGATTGACGTATTTCGAAACCCAACTCTTCAGATCTACTCCCCCACCCCCGCCATCCTCCTCCTCTTTATCTGCTGCCTGACAAGCCCCTCCCACTTCCTGTTCAGAGGTTGCAGTGCGCTCTCGGTGCTGCTTAAAGGTGACTGCAGGTGACCACAATAAAAGACCAACGCAAACGTTGTCTTCCTCCCACCGGTTCTCATGAAATGTTGTTCCCTTTTTCTGATGGTGAAATGACAGTTATGGTGCCAGGGTCCTGGGTGTGTGTGTGTGTGTGTGTGTGTCCAACTGCACGTCAGGGGAGTGGCCTGCTATCTTAAGTAGAATATATGATATTTGATTGACATTTGAATGTATACTTTAATGCATGTTTGTCCTTATGAACTTCCTACAGCATCATTCATTAGTTGGATATTCTGTGATTTACATTACATGTAGTCATTTATCCAGAGAGACTTACAGCAAGTACAGGGACATTCCCCCCTGAGGCAAATAGGGTGAAGTGCCTTGTGCAAGAACACAACGTCATGTTGACACAGCCGGGATTCGAACCTGCAACCTTCTGATGACCAGCTTGCTTCCCTCACTGCTCAGCCACCTGAGGTGATGATGTACACCTGCTATCTGCCAAGAGTGTCAGTGGAAGAGTGTGTGTTTGTGTGTAGGATGAGCCTTCACTTGTGTGTGTCGTTTCTTTAATGTGTCCAGTCAGATGTCTGTGTGTGTCTCTGTGTGTCTGTGTGTGTGTCTCTGTGTGTGTCTCTGTGTGTGTGTCTCTGTGTGTGTGTCCATGTGTGTCACTGTGTGTGTGTGTGTCTCAGTGTGTGTCTCTGTGTGTGTGTCTGTGTGTGTGCCTGTGTGTGTGTCTCTGTGTGTGTCTCTGTGTGTCTCTGTGTGTGTCTCTGTGTGTCTGTGTGTGTGTCTGTGTGTGTGTCTCTGTGTGTGTCTGTGTGTGTCTCTGTGTGTGTCTCTGTGTGTGTCTCTGTGTGTGTCTCTGTGTGTCTGTGTGTGTCTCTGTGTGTCTCTGTGTGTGTCTCTGTGTGTGTCTCTGTGTGTCTGTGTGTGTGTCTCTGTGTGTGTCTGTGTGTGTCTCTGTGTGTGTCTCTGTGTGTGTCTCTGTGTGTCTCTGTGTGTGTCTGTGTGTGTCTGTGTGTGTGTCTGTGTGTGTCTCTGTGTGTGTCTCTGTGTGTCTGTGTGTGTCTGTCTCTGTGTGTGTCTCTGTGTGTGTCTCTGTGTGTGTCTCTGTGTGTGTCTCTGTGTGTCTCTGTGTGTGTCTGTGTGTGTCTGTCTCTGTGTGTGTCTGTGTGTGTCTGTCTCTGTGTGTGTCTGTGTGTGTCTCTGTGTGTGTCTCTGTGTGTCTGTGTGTGTCTGTCTCTGTGTGTGTCTGTGTGTGTCTGTGTGTGTCTCTGTGTGTGTCTCTGTGTGTGCTCTGTGTGTGTGTCTCTGTGTGTGTCTCTGTGTGTGTCTCTGTGTGTGTGTCCATGTGTGTGCCTGTGTGTGTGTCTGTGTGTGTCTCTGTGTGTCTCTGTGTGTGTCTGTGTGTGTCACTGTGTGTGTCTCAGTGTGTGTCTCTGTGTGTGTGTCTGTGTGTGTGCCTGTGTGTGTGTCTCTGTGTGTGTCTGTGTGTGTCTCTCTGTGTGTGTCTCTGTGTGTGTCTGTGTGTGTCTCTGTGTGTGTCTCTGTGTGTCTCTGTGTGTGTCTCTCTGTGTGTGTCTCTGTGTGTGTCTGTGTGTGTCTCTGTGTGTGTGTCTCTGTGTGTCTCTCTGTGTGTGTCTCTGTGTGTGTCTGTGTGTGTCTGTGTGTGTGTCTCTGTGTGTGTCTGTGTGTGTCTCTGTGTGTGTCTCTGTGTGTCTGTGTGTGTCTGTCTCTGTGTGTGTCTGTGTGTGTCTGTGTGTGTCTCTGTGTGTGTCTGTGTGTGTCACTGTGTGTGTCTCTGTGTGTGTCTCTGTGTGTGCTCTGTGTGTGTGTCCATGTGTGTGCCTGTGTGTGTGTCTCTGTGTGTGTCTCTGTGTGTGTGTCTGTGTGTGTCTCTGTGTGTGTCTGTGTGTGTCACTGTGTGTGTCTCAGTGTGTGTCTCTGTGTGTGTGTCTGTGTGTGTGCCTGTGTGTGTGTCTCTGTGTGTGTCTGTGTGTGTCTCTGTGTGTGTCTCTCTGTGTGTGTCTCTGTGTGTGTCTGTGTGTGTCTCTGTGTGTGTCTCTGTGTGTCTCTGTGTGTGTCTCTCTGTGTGTGTCTCTGTGTGTGTCTGTGTGTGTCTCTGTGTGTGTGTCTCTGTGTGTCTCTCTGTGTGTGTCTCTGTGTGTGTCTGTGTGTGTCTCTGTGTGTGTGTCTCTGTGTGTGTCTCTGTGTGTGTCTCTGTGTGTGTGTCCATGTGTGTCACTGTGTGTGTGTGTCTCAGTGTGTGTCTCTGTGTGTGTCTGTGTGTGTGTCTGTGTGTGTGTCTCTGTGTGTGTGTCTCTGTGTGTCTCTGTGTGTGTCTCTGTGTGTGTCCATGTGTGTGTGGAGCGTGGGTGTGTGTGCGTGCGCCCGTCTTCATGTTTGCCTGTACGTGTTTGAGAGTGTGTGTTCATGTTTCTGCAGCGAGTGTGTTCATGCCTGTGTGTGTGTGTGTGTGTGTGTGTGTGCCTGTGTGTGTGTGTGTGTGTGCCTGTGTGTGTGTGTGTGCCTGTGTGTGTGTGTGTACAAACACAAAGCCTCTTCTGAAGATGCCACACAGTCACTTCAGTTGTGTGTGTCTCTCCTCACCTGCTCTCTGTGTTATATTTAGACACGGATACATCCAGTCCCCGGTGTCGCACAGCGCTGGTTCAAAAACTCTTCTTCTGTCAGGGAGAGACTTCACAAGCTGCACTAAGACACACCGCCGCTGCTGCTGCTGCTACACAACAGCAACCCTCCTGACTGCAGCCCAGCCAAGCTGCTCACACTAAGGGTTAACATCACTTTAAATGGAAATACGGACATTAACACAGTAATGTATATGAAGAAATCGGATATTCCTTCGATTCACAAGACGGCGTTTTCATGTAGAGACCTACGGTGTGCGTGAATAAATGAAAAAACGATTTGGACGTTAATTAAATAATGCTATAAGGACTTGACTAAGCGATCATTAGCTGTCCCTTTTCTAACAGTCGTGTCATTATTACAGTTAAAAGCAGGGGTGGGCAAACTTTTGGACTCTTTGAGTAAGTCTTGTGAAAAGAAAGGTTTGAAGGAGTGAAGGTTACATAACCTACCAAACCACATAACAATACCAAAAATAACACCTTAGTTACATAGCAACTGCTATATAGTTACCATGTATCACATGTCCTCATGTTCAAATACATGTAAAACATTCCTATGAGAAAGTAAGACCACGTTCAGTATGTAGACTAAACCTTCAGACACTTCTGTTCTTTCAGAAGGAGATAACGTCTTCCCCTATCTGGCTCCCCAATGGTGGAATCTACTCCCCACCTCCATCAGAAACACAGACTGTCTCCTCACCTTCAAGAAAAGGCTTAAAACTCACGTATTCAGGGAATTTAATGGCACTTAGAAAAATCATGTGTTGGTGTTGTTTAGAATGACTTAATCAGGATACCTGAGGATCACGTGTCTTTTAGATGAGGTGGAGGACATGGAGGTCGATGTTGACGTCCCCTGCAGCAGCACATTGGGAACTGCGCTCCTTCCATCTGCCTCCATGGCTACAGCACGCATGATGACCTTCCATCCAGCTTCTCCTGCCGGCCTCATCTTTCCCCCGGCCCCCGCTGCAGGCGGTCTGTAGCTGGAACGAGAGGCTGGGAGGACATCGTCAGCCCCAGTGTTGAAGCAAAGGTGGAGGTCACCCCAAGGAAGAGGATGGCCTCCTGTAGGTTAACAATGGCTCCCTGGCCCCGCCATCGACAGCGACACCTTAAAAACATATAACAATGGATAAAAGAAAGCGCAAACATAGTTCAAAAGTACAGAATAAAAGACAAGATATTAAGTCAAAACTAAGTCTAGTCCTACATGTTACACCCTGTGGAGAGGATACTTGTGTTAAAACAACGTTTTCTTTTGGTTATAGAGTCGCTTTGTTTCGAGTTTAAAAGATATTTATGTTGTCAGAGAAATCAGAGAAAGTACTTCTTTCTTTTTTTACGATCCTCCATCGCTAATTAGACGGAATGATTAAAGGGTAATTAATAGGTGTCATGGCAACGCACGTTCCATTCTAGAATTCCACGGGCACTTTCATGAACGCGCATGAAATTCTGTTGGTGCAACAGGCGTTAGCTGCGGGCCTAAGACCGGTCTTAACAAAGACTGACTTAGGACTTATGATGGTCTTACCAAAGTCTAGTTGGTGCAGCTGTTTCTGTTGAGCAGCAGCATCAAGTCCTGTTAGCATAAATCCACCGAGGCTAATGAGGCTTTTATCGAAACACTGCCCCCCGGTGGTAGAGTTAATGTATTGTTGAACTTTCTGCTGCGTCTGATAGTTGGTCTGTTTCCTTCCTGTTGAACCACCTGCTACTGTCAACCAATGCTATTGTTGAGGATCAAAAGGAATACTTGAGCGATGTACAACATTAGTTTGAGTATTTGACCGTAAGCACCTAAAAGGACAAGCATGAAGCAGCACTTGAAACGACACTCTGATGTGAAACTAGGACAGCATGTGGACGTGATATGTATGCGGCCAAGACGAGACAATGGACAGGATAGTCATACTCTTTGCGGGTTTCACTGGAGGTTTTACGCAGGAAATTGACGTTCATTAGGACAGATGTTTTCATAAATCAGTCAGCCACAAACCCAGTTAAAAGGTAAAGGGCAGTATTCAGAACGGAGAGGGGGGCAAGTCATACATGGAACAGCAGGAAAAATGAGGAAGTCTGAGAGAGAGGGGATGGGGGAGAGGGAGAAAGGGGGGAGGGAGAGAGAGACAGACTCAGAGGGAGAGAGAGGGAGAGAGAGAGACAGAGAGGGAGAGAGCGACAGACAGAGAGAGAGACAGAGAGGGAGAGAGAGACAGACAGAGAGAGAGGGGGTAGAGAGGGAAAAAGAGAGGGGGGAGAGAGGGAGGGTGGGTGGGAGGGAGAGAAAGGGAAAGAGAGACGGCAAAGAGTGTACTGGACCAAAATAAGAAGAAAAAAAGAGAGAGACACAGAGGGAAGGACAAAGATA
Source organism: Neosalanx taihuensis (assembly GCA_030340665.1). Lineage (NCBI taxonomy): Eukaryota > Metazoa > Chordata > Actinopteri > Osmeriformes > Salangidae > Neosalanx > Neosalanx taihuensis. The sequence goes on from CM059314.1 coordinate 8,193,607, forward strand.
AAGACAGAAACGGAGAACGACAGGAAGTAAATATAAAGGGAGGGGGGGGGAGGACAGAAGAAGGAGAAAATGAGGGAGAAGAGGTGAGAAAGTGAAAAAGAGACAATCTCACTGAGATGCAGGGGGGCAGAGAAGAACAGGGAGGAAAGAGAGAGAGGAAGAGGAGGAGGAGGAGGGGGGGGGGGGCAAGGAAAGAGGAGCTGCAGAAAGTTAATAATTGATGTGGCCCTGGTCCCAGTAGCTGGATCCAACGGCTCCCTCTATCTCACAAAGACATTTAGCAGTGATTCACTTCAAAGAGCCCTCGACCCCTGCTGCTAAGCTGAAAGGCGAATCCCGACGATTGCTTTCTCTCCCCGGCGCTAATGCTGGCGTCTTTATGCAGTTAATAAACTGAGCTCTTCAGTCAAACTATATCATTATGGCCAACTTAGGGAGCTAATCATTTAAAGCCAAAGACTTCTCTCTGCTTCTCTGACGGGTGTACGAAACAATGTTGTGTTGTGTGGGAAGTACGGCGTGTGTGTGTGTGTGTGTCTGTCTGAGCGTGTGTGTGTTTTCACACATCAAAGCTTGGGTGTGTGTGTGTGTGTGTCTGACTCGAGTGTGAACCAGCTGAGCACACACACTGTGTCTGTACCACGGTCGATGCAGAGATGAAGAACGCTATTGAAGGTGTGAAGCTGCAAAAGACTACAGAGAAAACACACACACACACACACATACACACACACACACACACACACACACACACACACACACACACACACATACACATGAACACGCACGCACACACAAAGAAAAGACACAGCAAGCTTATTATAAGCCTTCAGAGCAGTGGCCTATTGTTTTGTTGGTAACCTTTCATTTCACAAAATCAAAGGCTTTCGAATGGATGCCTGTTTGTGTGTGTTTGTGTGTGGGTGTGTGTGTGTCTTTTCGTGTCCTTGGTTTGTCTATAGTCCCCTTGCTTCCAGGACATAACTGGGATCATAATAGACGTCAACACTGTTTCCATTTGCATCTAATCATCATACCTTTTTCTGAGCACACCAGCACGTACACAAGGCATGAAACAGCACATGCTGTGTGTGTGTGTGTGTGTGTGTGTGTGTGTGTGTGTACGTGTGTGTACGTGTGTGTGGGTACAGGAAGGACAATGCATGCAGATGACAGGGAAAGTCATTATCCTGTCTCTCTCGGCATCCAGACAGTTTCCACATCCTCCGGTGCGATTTCAAGCACGAACACGGTCCAGGTGTCGCCACGGTGTTTGAAGTTCACACCGAAAAACGTTTCCTCCAGCTGAAACTCTCCAACGAGGTCAGGCGAATGTTTCAGGTGGTGTAATGTTTGGAAGGTGGAATCTAATGTTAGCACATGACGTATGACTA
>CM059314.1:8197500-8235000 GCA_030340665.1 Neosalanx taihuensis
TACCATGTATCACATGTCCTCATGTTCAAATACATGTAAAACATTCCTATGAGAAAGTAAGACCATGTTCAGTATGTAGACTAAACCTTCAGACACTTCTGTTCTTTCAGCCCTCAGCCAATCAGGTCTTCATCCCTGCTGCATGCAGCTCTGACAGAAACCAAGAACATAGAGTGAGAGTGGCGTTATCATCATTGACTCTTCAGATGAAGACTCAGTAGATGAAGACTCAGTAGATGAAGAGGTCAGTAGATGAAGACTCAGTAGATGAAGAGGTCAGTAGATGAAGACTCAGAAGATGAAGACTCAGAAGATGAAGACTCAGTAGATGAAGACTCAGTAGTTGAAGACTCAGTAGATGAAGACTCAGTAGATGAAGAGGTCCGTAGATGAAGACTCAGTAGTTGAAGACTCAGTAGATGAAGACTCAGAAGATGAAGACTCAGTAGTTGAAGACTCAGTAGATGAAGACTCAGTAGATGAAGAGGTCCGTAGATGAAGACTCAGTAGTTGAAGACTCAGTAGATGAAGACTCAGTAGATGAAGAGGTCCGTAGATGAAGACTCAGTAGATGAAGACTCAGTAGATGAAGACTCAGTAGGTGACTCAGATGAACAGGTGTCCACCTTCCTCACAGCTCATTGGGTAGCTATGCTAACAGCTTGCAATCCTTCTGGACAACCTGATGTTGATCCAACTCACTCTTGTATAGGATTAGAAGCTGAACATTTTTTTTTTTTTAAGAATAATTTCCAAATCTTGATCCTGACCTCAGTTGCCGTGGCTACACGTGCTGTTACAGGAAGTCCACGTTTCCGAAACAACGAACAGCATCATGGCTGTGAAATCCTGAGTTGGTATCCTTAAATCATCTAATAAAACCGCTTTACTTTATGGTCAGCGCACTTTTATTTTGTAAAGATCTCTCTTGAAAGTCACTTTGGATAGAAGCGTCGGCTAAATGAATAAATGTATTACTAACAAACTTCACGGTTAAAAAAGCGAGGGAGGAAAATAGATCGAACACATTGAGATTCGACCGTAGACGACCATCTTACCTCCTTCGACCTCCTCCTGACCCTCGGCCTTCCCCCCAGCCCCTTTTAATGAATCCCTGAAGCCCACCCCACGCCCAGCAGACACAGACGGACCCACAGACGGACCCACTATCCCCACCATCTCCCCTCGGCCCGGCTTACACCCACCCCATTCCATCTGCTTCCCTCTCTCCCGGAAGAAAAGAGGGGCAGGGATGAGAGGATCGGACTCACGAAGGTTGCTGCTTTATAGAAAACATATGAGAGAGAGGGGGGGGGGGGGAGACAAGACTGAGAAGGAGAGGGATAAGAGAAATAGATAGAGAGAGAGAGAGAGAGAGAGAGAGAAGAGAGAGAGAGGAGAGCTTGAGAGGAGAGAGAAGAGAGAGAGGAGAGAGGAGAGAGAGAGAGAGAGAGAGAGGAGAGAGCTTGAGAGGAGAGAGAAGAGAGAGAGAAGAGAGAGGAGAGAGAGAGAGAGAGAGAGAGAGAGAGAGAGAGAGGAGAGAGAGAGAGAGAGAGAGAGAGAGAGAGAGAGAGGAGAGAGAGAGAGAGAGAGAGAGAGAGAGAGAGAGAGAGAAGACAGGGATAGAGAGGCCTGGGTCTCTTGATGAGAGCCGTGGTTGGAGCCAGAAGCCACTTGAGCAGCCCAGGCTCTCAAGGCTGGAGGGTTTGTTTGGAGAAAGTCTCTCAGGCCAGAAGCCGGATTACGCCGGTTCCCATGGAACTCCAGCTCGCTCAGACAGGGGGTCTGGATTACACCCCTTCTGCATGCACACACACACACACACACTCACACTTACACAATTACACGTACACAAACACAAAGGCAACGCACGCACAGACCCGCCCAGTCCATGAGAGAAGTGTTTGTACGCTTAAGTGCAACTGTGTGCCTGCAAGTTTCGCGTAAACTTGTGTTTGCAAGGTAAGGGTGATGGATAAGGTGGATTGCTACACTCTGAACTGTAGATTCCAATATTCTTTAGTTAATTTACGCGGTTTTGCCAAAAAGAAATGAAATGTAAGTCAAACGTCTGTCAGCTGTTAGATACATTGCATGTTCCAAATAAGGAAAATTGTATAGCAGAATAAATCAGAATCTATTTTATTCGCTATGCAAGATATACAAACACAGAATTTACTTTGGCAGGAAAGAGCAAACATAGAACATATGTCACATAATAATAAGGGTAAGATAAGAACATAATAAAAAATATAATGTAAAATACAAATGATCAAAGTAAAACTGGGCACTAGCTGTACAGATGGGGGGGAATATAACTATAGTAAGATAGTGTAGAGAAGAATGGGTATATATAGAGCAGGGGGATAAGGTGTATATACACAGTAGTGCAAACAGTGGTGCAAAATCACAGTGGTAAGTCTTTAAGGTGTCGTGTGCTAAAGTGGTGATTATACGATGACAGAAGTTCAAAATCAGACGTATAAAGTATTCGGACTTGCGTGAGCTTTTCATGTCTGCATCAGGTCTGGCATGCCGTGGATGTGTCTAGTTCCTGCCGATCCCTCCATGACCACAGCGCCGTGGGAACAGCTGCCGTGACGACCCCCCCCCCTCCTCCCCCCGGGGGCTGAGGGTGGGCCGGATCGACATAGCAACTGTAGGGGCGGAGGGGGGGGCGGGGGGTCCCTTTCATCTTCCCTCTACCATTCTTGCCGAGGATCGAACAACTGGTTGGTCACTGTCAGCACCCTGCCGTTAATAACCCCTGTCCCCTCCGGATCATCCATCCTAATGCCACCGCTACCGCTAACGTCTCTGTTAGCGGTAGCATCTGCTAGCGTTAGCGCACGCTAAGTCAAGTGCCCAGCTGTCAAGTGGAAAGAATGCCCGGCGCTAACGCCTCAAGGTCGCTCCCACCACCGAAACCAACGGGCTTCTCGGCAGCTCCCAGGAGAGGTGCTAACTCTGTACCGCTAACAGTTTAGCTTGGTAGCCTGGCGCGTCGGGAATGGGGGACTTTGCCGGTACTTCAGGGGGGTATGCCAGCCATGCCCATCTCAGTTTGGGGTGTTGCCTGTGATCATCACCTGTCTTCAGGCTGTGAGCCCTGTAATATCTGGGCCCGCTAGACAAGCCCTTGTAACCCACCGCCCCCCCCCCCCCCCCCCCCCCCCGCCCCACTCCCAGGCTACACATTACATTGGTGTTAGCCTTCAAGTCACACCTGTAGAACTATCCCACTTGTTGCCCCCCGGAATGCGGGAATCTCCAAACAAGGTCACTCAGGGGGAGGTTCGGGGGGAGGTTCGGGGAGAGGATCGGGGGGAGGTTCGGGGGGAGGTTCGGAGAGAGGATCGGGGGGAGGTTCGGAGAGAGGTTCGGAGAGAGGATCGGGGGGAGGTTCGGAGAGAGGTTCAGGGGGAGGTTCGGGGAGAGGTTCAGGGGGAGGTTCGGGGGGAGGTTCAGGGGGAGGTTCGGGGGGAGGTTAGCCCCCAGACGAGCCTCCTCGCCAATTATAATTAGGCCACGGCAGAAACCTGAAAGAAAACGAACGCCACGATGCTCCCCGTTTGTTTGTACGTTTTCCCTTCTTTCTCTCTCTCTCTTCTCCCCCCCCTCCCCCCATCGCTTTAATCCAGTGGCGGAATTACGCTCGACAGGTGATCAAAGACGAGTAATGTGACTCCAGGTGTGGCTGCAGCTTCCGCTGTTGACAGCTGCGTAGACCCCGCTTTTTTTTCCCGCCTTTCAAATTCTATTCAAAGCTCGACGAACTGCTGTTTTTGTTTGTGTCTGAGGGAAAAGAGTCTTCCTCTCTTCCTATTATTTCTGAAGAGGTTTGTTTTTTTGTTTTTTTCCCCCTCTCGTTCCTGAGGCTGAGGGGGATGCTGTTTGACGGTGCCTAGTCCCGTCCCCCTAGCGCGCCGCGGCTAGTTTGAGAAGTTTCTTTCGGTAAATGATGGCGCTCTCGAGACAGGCGACCAGCGGGAGGGAGAGAAGACAGAGAGGACACGCGGCAGGGATTAGGCATTATTAAAACTCAGTCACCGGAGATGGGTGCGCTGACAACAACACTGCGAGCGACGGTATTTGTTTGTGAGATCGACGGAGCGAAAGAGAAAGGGGGAATGTGCGTGTGCGCGCCGGAGAGAAAGTGCGCTTTTGAGGCGCGAACTTGCTCTTGGGTGTGTAGACCGTACGAGCGTGTGTGTGTTTACGTTTGTTAGGAGAGAAGAAGGGGAAAAAACAGAACCACCAATCATCCTTGGCTATCTATAGGTGGTCCTCCATGTGGAGGACAGGAGACAGCTAGGTGGTCCTCCATGTGGAGGACAGGAGACAGCTAGGTGGTCCTCCATGTGGAGGACAGGAGACAGCTAGGTGGTCCTCCATGTGGAGGACAGGAGACAGCTAGGTGGTCCTCCATGTGGAGGACAGGAGACAGCTGTAATAAGGATCCCCGGTCTGGAACTGTTTACAGATGCTGAGTTCTGGAGAGAGTCAACACAATATACGCTGATGACATGATCCTGTTTTCACCAGGGTTTGGACTGAATCAGCCTGGACTTCCTGTCCAAACTGACTTCATTCTCACTGATGATGCATTCGTCTCTGCAACAAGGCCAACGCCAGAGATTCAGTCAACAAATCCAATGGGTTTTTCAAGTGATTTTCACTTGTGGCAATGATGGTACTGTTTGATGTGTGAATGATTTCATGAGAGATCATCCCTTTCTACTTGGGTGTTACTTGAACGGTTGGAGTGTGTGTGTGTGTGTGTGTTGCCCACAGCTGGTGGCCTCTTGCAGATATCACAGGCTTTATTGGAACGTTGGTGTGTGGGTCCCTTTGTATGTGTATGTGTGTGTGAGTGCATAGTGTGTGTGTGTATAGTGTGTGAGTGTGTGTGTGCAGACTGACAGGTGGGTTCCAGGTCCAGAAGCGTGTGAACTGCGGCCGGCCCCCCCCCCCCCCCCACCCCCTCACTCCCCCCCCCCCCCCCCACGTCCTCCAGATTCCCTGCTCAGACCTCCTCCATGCTCCTCCACCCCTTGAATCCCCCACTCCCCCCCTCCCCCCCTACGCTTCCCAACCACTGCCCCCTCCAGCTGGAAGCTTTGAACACCCCCCACCCACCCACACACACACCGCAGCCCCCCCCCCCCCCCCCCCTCGGCCTATCCGCAGACACGCACACACAAAGTCCTGAGATTGGAGCGAGAGATGAATAAACAGACGTCACGTCGGGCCTCCCTTTCATCTCTCCCTGCATTCCCGGCGCGGGGTCGAAGGTCAGACCTGTCAGAGAAGCTGGAGTGACGTGTTTGTCTCTCCTCGTCCGCCAGTCAGTCCATCCATACTGCCTTTTGTATGAAGCGGACGGCAATATGTCTGAATGACACCACGAGGAAAGTCTTTGAAGACTAGCGATACGTGGCGGAGATATTGGAGTCAAACACGATCCAGAGGAACTACAAGGAGATGTTTGTCCAGCGATTTGGAAAAAAGAGCTGAAAGCTAAATCACGGATACCAAAAGGGGGGGAAAGAAAGTGTTGTTCTTTTTGAGAGCGTCATGTGAAATTAACCACACAGAAAAGGCTGTTGTACTAAAAGAATTTGAAAACCGAAATGCTCATGAAATAGTTACGAGTGGGTTTAAAAAAAAAAATCCAGCGGCGATTATTCAGCAATTCCTTTCAAGTTGATATGAAAATGGATTGATGCAAAAGAAAAGAAGGGGGGGGGGTAAGTCCTTTCTGATGGTTAAATTGGATGTGCATGTGACAAATTTCAAAGGCTGTCAAAATAATAAAAAAGAGTGAGTAGAAAGCTCCAGAAAACTGTGGGAAAAAAATACATTTACATGATAAATGCACAGGTTTCCTTTCAACAGACCTCTTCAAAACTCAGCCAGGCTTTTAATGGTGGGCAAGTTCAAAGTACCACCAGACTCCTACTGTTTTGGAGAGATAGAAGTGGAACACAGCCCCAGTCGCTGTGTGTGTGTGTGTGTGTGTGTGTGACAGTTAATACTTCTCTCTTTCTGTCCGAGTTAATCAGGCACACCCCCCGCCAATATACAATTACTGAGTTAGAGTGTGTGTGTGTGTGTGTTCAAAAAGAAGACGACTTTTATCACTCTTATAGTCCAACTCAGTCGCTCCGTCTCTCCCCGTTCAATATCGCCGTATCTTTTTCTTTACAGGCCGTTTTACTTTTACTTCCTCCACTTTCCCTGTGTTTCACTTTATCTCCGCCTTCCTCTATCTTCCCTGTTTTCTCCCCCCCCCCCCCCCTCTCTCTCTCTCTCTCTCTCTCTCTCGTTCCCTTCATGTCCCTACTGGACTGTTAGCGAGGGATTACTGGAAATGGTGTCTTGGGCAATAGGGCCAAACATGCAGACTCTGAACGTAGCATTCAGTCCGGATCCTGAGCAACAGCAAGAAGCGCCGACAGCCCCCGCCCCCCCCCCGCCCCCCCCCCCCCCCGCCCTGCCCCCCGGTGTTATCCTGAGCATCAAAGCCAGGCGAGTCGTTCCCCCCCCCCACACACACACCCCCCCTCTTCCCTTTGCTACCCCTCTTCCTCTTTTTTTTTTCTCGCTCTCTCTCCCTCCCTCAATCCCTTTCTTCCATAGTGGCACTTCCAGCGGTGTGTTGTAAACTCCACATATCGGCATCATTAAAGACCCTCAAAGACTGCCACTGATTCTAAAGGCACTGATTTGAATTTTTAATCACAAGTACGTACAGTGCTGTGCTCAGCACTTCTGCTGTGTGCGTTCGCCTCGCGTCTCTCCCTCTCCCTCTCTCGCTCTCTCTCTCTCTCCACTCTCTCTCTCTCTCTCCTCTACTCTCTGTCTACTCTCTCTCTCTCTCTGTCTTCTCTGTCTCTCTGTCTCTCTCTGTCTCTCTGTCTCTCTGTCCTCTCTCTCTCTCTCTCTCTCTCTGTCTCTCTCTCTCTCTCTGTCTCTCTCTCTCTCCGCTTCGCTCTCGCAGACGAATCAAAGTCCTCAACTCAAGTGTCGTGCAGCTAAAAACTTCCACTTAGAAGAAGTCACAATCGATCCGCCGGGGGTAAGGGGATGAGTTTGGAGCGGGGGCTTCAGCAGACAGGCGTCCTGCCACAGCGAGTTCACCTGCCGTTTGAATACAGTCGGAGGTTTCCGCAGGGTTAAGAGGTAAACGCAAATGCGGGCGTGTCAGCGCGTCGCGCACGCCCTCGACAACACAACCACGAGGTACGAAATGTGTACGGTTATGCGTCGCTCGCTTCGATTGGTCGATGTAGCTATATATAATTCTGTCTGTCTTTCCCTTTCACACACACACACACACACACACACACACACCACACACACACACACACACACACACACACACACACACACACACACACACACACACACACACACACCCCTCCTCCACACACACACACACACACACACACACACACACCCTATGTGCACACAAAGCCCCAGATAAGCTACTGAGGGGAGACTTTGTCACTCAAGCAATACAGCAAGAGAGAAAAATCCCTCAGATCTTCCTGCAAGAACTACACCTTTGAATCTGAATTCCTTGGCGAAAAAAAAAGTGCTTTGAAAATCTAATGCATAAACATTATCTGCACTTTTTCCACCCCCCCCCTCCAAACCCCCCCAGTCCCTCCCTTTTTCTCCCCTTCCTTCCCTCCCCTCACCTAAAGCGAGGAGCTTCTGAGCGACTTTAGAGAACTTCCCTTTTTTTCCGGAGCCCTCAGTACTTAAATAAGGGGCGGGGGGTAGGGTGGGGGGGGGGGTGGGAGTTGGTTATTGTTATGTCTCATCAAAGTTGAAGATCTTCCCCCGCTATCGGTCCCCTCCCGCCTTTTCTCTGAGTGTCTGTCTCCTCTCTTCCTCCATAAGAAAGGACTGTCTTCTCCAGACTGATGTACCGTAATCCGATATTTCCCCTCTCTTCTCTTGCCTTTTGAAAGTATCTTTGGCAGAGTACAAGCTGTACAGACCCTGAGGTGAAGGCTAACCATGTTAGCATTCCTCGGCTCCTCTTTGTGGGGGTAGATGTCACAAAGCTGGGACAAAGGTGAACTCGGCGCCGCCTGCGTTCTCTCGTCAAGCGAGCACGAGAACGACGACAGCCACGAAGAGCAGCGCTGCCTCTCTCGCAGACCATGTCACTTCCTGCGATCGCGAGCGTAGCTCCAGTACGATCGACGATCACTGTCCCTGCCGTTCGATTGGTCAACGTCTGTGGCGTCCAAAGTTGGAACTTAAGTTGGTTGGATGAAGGAGTCAGCGTTCCTTTCTTCTTGTCCCGCTAGAGAGCAGCTCCCCCTGTGATAGCGTGCGTCATCCGCGTTCGTGTCGCTGGCCCCCTGCAGGGTGCCGTTCTCCAAAGCTGGATAATGTTGTTCTGTCCATTCTGAGATGCATGTTAACCCCCCCCCCTCCCATCCAGGCCATCGCTCTCTCATTCCCACCGAACCCCTGTTGCCCCCCTCCCTTCGTTCTCCCTCCCTCCTCTTCCTCTTGCACCTGCTGCTGTGAACAGCATGGTCCCTGGGAGTTTTTCTGTTCCACCCCTACCTCCCTCCCTCCGTCCATCCCTCCACCCCACCCCATCAACCCTCCCTCCCTCCTTTCCTCCATCCCTCCACCCCACCCTCCCTCCCTTCCTCCATCCCTCCCTCCCTCCTTACCTCTATCCTTCCATTCTTCCCTCTTCCTCCACCCCTCCCTCCCTTTCTCCATCCTTCCATCCCTTCCTCCCTCCCTACAGCCCACCACACTCTATCCTCCCTCCCTCCCTCCCTCCCTCCCTCCCTCCCTCCCTCCCTCCCTCCCTCCCTCCCTCCCTCTCTTTCATGTCTGCTCAGCTGTCAAGCCCAGCTGGATCATGGCTGCTAGTTTAGTTTAGCTTCTTTAGTTTAGAGTCACTCACCATCTTTTGTCTGCAGCAGGAAGTGTTCAGTCTTCTGGTGAGGAGGTGCTCAGTATTTACTGTGCTCAGCTGAACACTTCACTCCAGTTACTGTGAGAGGCAGTAAACTGGCAACTTTGGCAGAAGTCATATACACACAAATGTGCATGAAGTGCGATAGGAACAAACTCTAGAATCACCTGACAGCGAAGGTGACTGATGATGATGGAACTGAGTTGAGTGATGAGCTGTCTTCTACACCAGAGTAACTCTGATAGCCAGAACCAGAAGAATGACTCCACCTCAACACTCGCAGCTTTCCTCCTCACGGTGTGGAACATGTTAATTCCTCACGCCGCCACGCTCTGTCACGGGACTCTTTCAAAGGAATGGTTCTTATCTGAAACGCCATTCGAACGCGCACACCAAACACACACACACACACACACACACACACACACGCCTTCCCTCTGAAGTGCAGGAGCACACACACCTGCTCGTATATAACACTGTGAGCCCCTCGTGAAAGACATTGTGATGAGTGTAGGGCAAGCGAGTGTGTGTGTGAGCGTGTGTGTGTGCGGGTGTATGGGTGTGTATCGGTCAGGTCAGTGCTAGCAGATATATAGCCTGGGCCCACTGACCTGCTGTAATCCTCCCCTCCTTTGACCCAGACCCACTGGCTCCTCGCGTCTCAACCACCCCCCCCCCCGTCCCCCCCCCGACCCCCAACCCTGTCCTCCACCCTCCATCCCCCCCCTTTGCCTCTCCACCTTCAGACCCTCCCCCCGACCCTCCACCGCTCCGACTCACCCCTCAAAACCTCTCCCCTCCACCCTCCTCAGCTCTCTGCCCCCTCAGTCACAGATGGGAGGGCCCCGGGGCCCTTGATCTCCATGTAAACCAAGTCTGAAGAGGGCCCCCCCCCCCCCCCACGCCTGCTGCCCCCCTTTTCAAACAGATGCCTTCCACCAGCCCTCCTCAGCTCACAGCTCTTTGTATGCCTTGACACGCCCGCGCGCACCAATGTATACACACACGCACACACACACACACACACACACACACAGAAGAGTTCTCCAAACACCCGCTCGTCAATCAAGCACCCCGTCAACCCTGAACCCCCCCCCCCCCCTTACTTTTTCTAAAGTACAAGCAGTACATTAACCAGCGGATCTTTCTTCCATTCAGGCACACCGAAACAGAACAGACAGTGTAATCAAAGGTGAACACTTCAACAATCAACCGACACTCAATTAGCTCTCAAACGGCTTCCGACGTTGTGTATTCCACAACGTGCAGACAGGGAGGGGTGGAGGAGGGGGAAGGAAAGTCTTTGAAAAAAAAGCGTACTTTTCTTTTTATCATTTCATCTCGCAACAAAACAATTTCTTCCTATTATCCTCACCGCAGGGGGCCAACTCTCCCGTAAAGGTGCTCTTGCAAGGCTTTGTGGGTAGAGAGAGAGAGAGCGTGTCTCTTTCATGGCGATACCTGCTAGCTTGGATGTATTAAACAGAATCAAAGACGACAATTTCCATACGGTGTGTGTTTCATGTGTGAGGAACTGGGACAGAAACCGTGTTGTCCTCGCAGGAAAGATGACGGCTTGAACTTTAGGATACCGGGTAGAGGAGTAAGAAGAGATGGATAGAGGGAAGAGGAGGAAGGGCTGTAGAGGACAGAGAGAGAGAGAGAGAGAGAGAGAGACAGAGAGAGAGAGACAGAGAGAGACAGAGAGAGACAGAGAGACAGAGATAGACAGTTAGACAGAGAGAGAAAGATACATAGAGAGACAGACAGAGACACACAGAGAGACAGATACAGACTGAGACAGAGAGAGACAGAGAGAGACAGAGAGAGACAGAGAGAGACAGAGAGCGAGTAAGACCTTATTGAAAGTGTCCATATTGAAAGACCAGTTTAAATCCCTTCCAGATAGCAGCCATCTTGTCTCACAGAAGTCAAAATACAACTTCAAGAAAACACGTTACTGTAAAGCGCCCACGTCATTTCATTAGCGGTGAGCGTCGCCTTGTACAGTCGCCAAAACCCCAACGGTACCTCATCCTTGGCGTGACCCCCTTCCCCGACGGTTCGTGCTCCGAGCCCCACACGCAATCGGTGAGGGGTCCGCCCTCTCAGAAGCGCCCTCTGTCCTCCCTCCAGGGGCGGGACCCCCGCGCCTCTGTCATTTACGAGCTGCCTCTCAACGTTGTCCATACGAGCGCTGCGTTAGCCTCCCAGAGCTGTCAGCTGACGCACGACATCACAGAGCCACAAAGGAGTCCTCTTTCACTGGGGGGGGGGGGGTCACCGGTGGACTGACCTTGTGTCAGCAGTGTGCGGTTCTGTGGATCAGTTCTTCTTAGGCTCTGTCCTCAGATCGAGGTTGTTTATGGAGTGGAGACTATGACAGGCGTTTGGGGAGCGTGTTGTTCCTCTAACAGTGGAATCGAGCACAGGTTATTAATTGGCAAAGGTATAATAATAATAATACCTCATTTAGCAGACGCTTTTATGCAAAGCAACTTAAATTTTGTTAAGTACAGGGACAATCTCCCTGAGGCAAGTAGGGTGAAGTGTCTTGCCCAAGGACACAACATCACATAGCCACAGCCGGGGTTCGAACTCACAACCTTCTGATCAGTCTACCCAGATTTGATCAGTATTATTCAAATTCTAAACCGATTTATAAAAGAAAAAATGAAATGATATTCTGCTCCTCTCATGTTCTTTTCTTATCTCTCAGCTGTCAGTCGTGTCAAAGTACTCTTGACCTCTTGTCCTTCCACCTCACGCTTCTCAGTGTTCATACTTTCCTTTTTTCACCATTCTTTCTCTCGCCCCCCCCCCAAGCCGGCCTCACCAACATCCCCCCCCCCTTTCTCCCTCCGCAGCATTCCGTCCCTCTGCGTTCCTCCACCCCTCTATCTTTCCGCTCGTGCAACTTTCCCTCCGCTCCTCTATCGCCCCCCCCTCCCTCCCTCCCTCCTCCCTCGCTCGCTCCCTCCCTGCATTCCTCCACCTCTCTTTCTTCCTGCCATGCCTCCTCATTTCATTCCTCTATCACTCCATCTCCGCCCACCCCCCCCCCCTTCACTCCAAGTTCCTCTATCCCTCCATCTCCCTCCCTCCCCCGCCCCCAGCAGCTTTAATGAAGTCTTCTCTTGTGTAATCTGCCTGTGATCAGGCCCTCTCACCTCTCCTGGCAGGCTCAGGTGCTTCCACACAGAGAGGCATTGTTCTGCAGGACGGATCCTTCGACGGAGACGACTGGCACAAGCACACACCTGCAGCCCACAAAGATACCTTTATTCTGCAAAGCCCGGCGTCCGCACACACACACACACACACACACACACACACACACACACACACCCAGAGCCTGCACACACACACACACACACACACACACACACACCCAGAGCCTGCACACACACACACACACACACACACACAGAGCCTGCACACACACACACACACACACACACACACACACACACACACACACACACACACACACACACACACACACACACACACACACACAGAGACTGCACACACACACACACACCCAGAGCCTGCACACACACACACACAGAGCCTGCACACACACACACACACACAACACACACACCCAGAGCCTGCACACACACACACACACCCAGAGCCTGCACACACACATTGCCAGGGTGAATCCTCTCTTGCTAACCTGCCGCAACGTAGCGCCCCCCCCCCCCCCATCCCTCCTCCTTCTGAGGAAAAAGAGGAGGTGGACGGGGGGGGGGGAAGGAGAAGAGGCACAATTAACAAGTTGTTTGCACACGCTGCTGTCACATCGGATTACGTCGGACAGCAAGTCAGATGGGCTGTGGCGGGGGTGGGGGGTGGGGGGTGGGGGAGGGGTGGGGGGGGGAGGCAGGCAGGCAGGCACAGCCGAGGAGGACGACGCTGCAACGCTAGGCCCGAAGAGGATTTCCGAGAAAGGCGCGTCTTAGCACGCCGGAGAGACAAACTCGATTGGTTCTGTCCGCCTCAGCGCATGCTCTCGGCCAGAGGACACCAAGATCCCCCTCCGGCTTTCTGCCGGGTAAGAGAAAAGGACGAGGGGGGATTTCAAATCCACCTGCTGCAGTTTACGCTCGGTGAAGCGACTGGTTAATCCGTGCTCTGTTAGTCTGCTGTAATCCAGCCACCTAGCCCAGTGGAAGAGGAACAACAAGGAAAGATTAAGAGAGGACGAAACATGACAGAAACGAGGAAAGGAGACGAGGAGGGGAGGGAAAGGAGGGGAGGAAGGGAGGGGGGGGGGATACAAGAAAAGTGCCTGGAAAAGATCTGAGAACAAAGGAGGAGGGAGAGAAGAGAGGCAGAGTGGAGGAGGAGGAGAGGCAAGAGAACAGGTAGGAGAGACGAGGGGGAGGGAGGGAGGCTGACACCTGACTCGGGCTTCACCCTCGGAGAGGTTGCCGGGGCCGCATCGCGGGCGTGTCGGGTGACAGGGGGCGGGGGGGGGGGGGGGCGCGGCTTCCCTCCGTCAGCACCTCCCTGTTTACGATACACGAAGAGGTGGAACCCTATCGCCACGACAACGAGAACCCTTGCGAGGTCACAGGCAGACAGTAAAAAAAACAAAATAAAACAAGGAGACGCCTTTTCCACCCAGCCCTGAGGGGGAAGATCAGCTCACCGACAAGGTGTCGGAGATGGAGGCATATTTAAGATCCAGTCCTGTGGAAGATTTATTTTCTGTGTTCTATCTGTTTGAGAGTCAGATGCTCAGCGGGTTAAGGCGTTGGCCTCATGATCGGAAGGTTGTGAGTTGAGGCACTTCACCCTACTTGCCTCAAGGAGAATGTCCCTGTACTTAAAATGTAGGTTGCTTTGAATAAAAGTGTCTGGTAAATGAGGTATTATTATTATTATTTGGATTTGGACGCCTATTCTGACAAGATGTCTCATTTATGTGTGACATTTTACCACAGAAACATCTGACCTATAAAAACAAAGAATCCCCCCCCCCCAAAAAAAGGTCCAAAAGCTTAATGGAGAGCTGTAGAAAACAAGCCGCAAAGCATGTAGCCGTAGCCTGCGTGAATAGCACAGTGGCCGGGTTCAAACGTCCAAAGCGGGAAGCCAAAGTGGAGCCGTCCAAAGATGAACCCCAGTGAGTCAGCCATCTCTACTGCAGGACTCTTCATCCAGTCAGTCACTGCTCTTCATCGACTCCCACAGAAGCTGTTGCAGTGCGTCCTATTCCCCCCAAAATATTCTTAAATGGGCTAATGCGCCCCACACCACCACCACCACCAAGCAAATCAAAAAGAAGGGGGCGCAGCAGGGGGGGGGAAGGTGTGCGTGGGGCAGGGGGGGGGCGGGAAGGGGAGGAGAGCAGGGGGGAGAGGAAGAGGAGGGAGGAGGGAAGGCCTTTTGTAATTTCACGCGCTGTCACAGGAGCGAGGCGAGGGATGGAAATAGAACAATGAAGCTTCTGAGGGGACCCTCAAGACTTGCAGCTCGGAAACTGATAAAAGATACTTCATATAGCACCCCCACCCCCCACCCCCCTTCACACACACACAGTCGCACACGCTGACGTTCTCAAACGCACACGGATATAAGAAAGAACATTGATATGCGTCCCCCACCCCCCCACCCACACCCCCGCACACACACACACACACGCACTTTTAAAAAAACCACACACAAGCTCAAACTCCTCTCTGTGGAGAGCATCTTCAAGCTTCGCAGCCTCAGATCGCCGGGGTTCGACTGTGGCGATCGTTCAGCTGGGAGGTGCGTCTTGGAAAACAGAGCTCACCAAGATGTCACATCCTGTCGTAATGGGATAAAAGTTGAGTAAACATGCTGAACATGTCACGCAACTTTGGTCCAAAACGCAGAAAGTAAACTCCAGCGCACAACAGTGGGATACGCGGATGAGCGAGGGTTGATGTGGAAGCTGTGTGTGTAGTTGTTTACTGGAGATGACAGTGTTAGGATTGGAGATGACAGTGTTAGGCTACAAGCGCGGTGTTTTAAGAAGAACCCTTGTCAGGTTGATGTGATTGAATCGTAGATTGCGTGTCAGCTATGAGTTCTTCACAGCTATGAGTGGTATACTTGGTACAGTCTGTCTAGTGGCTGGTCTGGTCATTGTATATCCCTCTGGTCTCGACCAATAAGAAGAGTGTGTGTGTGTGTGTGTGTCGAGGGCAGGAAACAGAATGTGTGTGTGTGTGTGTGTGTGTGTAGGGGGCAGGAGATGGTGTGTGTGTGTGTGTGTGTGTAGGGGGCAGGAGACAGTGTGTGTGTGTGTGTGTGTGTGTAGGGGGCAGGAGACAGTGTGGTGTATGTGTGTGTGTGTGTGTGTGTGTGTGTGTGTAGGGGGCAGGAGATGGTGTGTGTGTGTGTGTGTGTGTGTAGGGGGCAGAGATGGTGTGTGTGTGTGTGTGTGTGTGTGTGTAGGGGGCAGGAGACAGTGTGTGTGTGTGTGTGTGTGTGTGTAGGGGGCAGGAGACAGTGTGTGTGTGTGTGTGTGTGTGTGTGTAGGGGGCAGGAGACAGTGTGTGTGTGTGTGTGTGTGTGTGTAGGGGGCAGGAGACAGTGTGTGTGTGTGTGTGTGTGTGTAGGGGGCAGGGAGACAGTGTGTGTGTGTGTGTGGTGTGTAGGGGGCAGGAGACAGTGTGTGTGTGTAGGGGGCAGGAGACAGTGTGTGTGTGTGTGTGTGTGTGTAGGGGGCAGGAGACAGTGTGTGTGTGTGTGTGTGTGTGTGTAGGGGGCAGGAGTGTCCATGGCATCTGCCTGTGATATGATTGATCTGGACTGGTCACTTTGCTCAGCTGGCTGTCACCGCGCGGTGACAAATAAAGGATTACACCCCCACACCCCCCCAGCACCCCCCAGCACCCCCCCCCCCACATCCCCCCCCCACACCCCCCCCAGCACCCCCCCCCCCCACATCCCCCCCACACACCCCCGTCATTGTCAGGCCGACATCAAAGCACAATGGGGCCCAACATTAGCATGTTTAATCAGCAGCAAGTCGGGGCGATGCATGGGGGCCCCAGCGCGGGTTCCTCACTTTCATCTGGGGGCCCCCCCCCTCCCTCTAATCCTAACCCCCACCCCGACCAAACCACCAGACGATCACCCTCCCCCTCTCCCTCTCCCCTCTCTCCCCTGCTCTCGGCTCCCACACACACACACACGCTCCCACACACACACACACACGCTCGCACAAAGGACCGTGTCAGGGTCACACCGTGACCTGTTGGTGGAAAATTAACGAGACCCATCTGCAGTCAACCTTCAATTAGCACTTCAGAGTTTTCGCCCTGGTTCTGTCCAACAAAAGTTCCTTCTTTTTTCATCTTTCTTTTCAGGGCGGCCGCTGTGTTCGGGTCCGGAGCGGCAGAAAGCCTCGATCCGTCCCTCCCTTGCCTTGTGTCTGGCCTCCCTGCGACAGGGACTCGGTAATTAGGTCTATATTCACCACGAGGACAAAGATGATGCTAATGACGCTAATTCTATTCATAAAGAGGTCTTCTGCTAATTACCAAGCGAGGCTCTCCCTCTCTCTCTCTCGCCGAAGTGAACAATCGCACGGCCGAGTGGCTAAGGTCAAAGAGAGCAGGGTCGGAGTTCAGAATCAAACGAGATAGCTGCGATTGTTGTGCCTTCAGCGCCACTCCGAGATAATTCGTCTAATGAAGTACCTGAACAATCTTCTCATCTTTTTTTTTATAGATTCCTTTTTCAGGACGGACAAGGACTGGAAGCCACTGGAGTCATGCAAATGTGGAGTCCACAGAGCAGTTCAGGCAGGTGCTGCAACCAATGTTTTGTCTTAGGGAGAGAAAGAGAGAAACAGAGAGAAAGAAGAGAGAGAGAGACGGAGAGAGAGAGAGAGAGAGACAGAGAAAGAGACAGAGAGAGAGAGAGACAGAGAGAGAGAGACAGAGAGAGAGAGAGACAGAGAGAGAGACAGAGAGAGAGACAGAGAAAGAGACAGAGAGAGACAGAGAGAGAGAGAGACAGAGACAGAGAGAGAGAGACAGAGAGAGACAGAGAGAGAGAGAGAGAGAGAGAGACAGAGAGAGAGAGAGAGACAGAGAGAGAGAGAGAGAGAGAGAGAGACGGGGGGAGAGAAATAGCATCTTCTTGGCACCTCTCAACACTGTTAGTTCCAGTGCCTGGGTACAAAACTCCCTCGCCCACCCTCAACCTCTCCTTGCAGCCTTAGGTTACAACCTCTGCCTTAGCCCAACAAGAACCGACAGTCCAAGGCCTTATGGAAGAAAAACCATGTCACCAAAACACATCAACCACTCACAGGTTACCAAGGAACAGCTCAGAGTCAATCTTTTCGGGATTTGCCCCCCCCCCCCCCCCCGAGCAAAGATTTCAAACCCAGCCATTAGAAATGACCTCAGAGGAACAACTCCAGCCCCTCCCCACTAACACCGTGATCAGCGACACAACGCAACAAAGCAGGGGTCTCCAACCCCAGTCCTCAAGGGCCGCTGTCCTGACGGTTCTAGATGTTTCCCTGCTCCAGCACTCCTCCACAGAGCTTGATAAAGACGCTTCATTAGAATCAGGTGTGCAGGAGCAGGGAAACATCTAGAACCTTCAGGACAGCGGCCCTCGAGGACCAGGATTGGTGATCCCTGCAACAAAGCGATGGTAGCTGTTTGGTGGCTCTGATGAGGCCACTCTGCACGATGATCAGGACCATGCGCACTAGCGAGGAAACAGGAGAGGGACCCATGAGGGACGGTCACTGCCTTTGTTTTGACGCATGCCCGGCCTGGAGGCAGAGGGGGCGCGAGGCACGGTGAGGTCTGACTCGCTGTCTGCCTCGCTGCTCTGGGTGAGATCTGGGCGGTGCCAGGGCCCCACTGTCACCGGGACTCCTGGGCCGAAACTTCACCGAGCATCGGAGGAGGGGAGAAGGGTACAGTGAGAGAGTTCATGACGGGTGTCGCGAGTGTCAATGTTTTATCTAGAAATAGAGAGAGAGAGAAACAGAGAGACAGAGAGAGACAGAGAGACAAAGAGAGAGAGAGAGAGAGAGAGACAAAGACAGAAAGAGACAGAGACAGACAGAAAAACAGACAGAGACAGACAGAAAGACAGAGAGAGAGACAGACAGAGAGAGAGGCCGGAGCAGTATCTTGCATGTCCTTGGTGATAAAAAAAAATGTACGAGAACGTAGTCACCGCAGTCGTACTGCCCTGCTGGAAAGACAAGTATGAAACTGAGCGAGAGAAGCGTGAACATGGGCTGAGAGAGAGGCGAAGGAGTGGAGGGAGGGATGAAAGAGAGGGATGAAGGAGAAACACCATGGTGAAGTTAATGATAAAGAAAGGGAAGCGGGTGAGGGAGGAGAAGTAACAAACCGGAGTCATCATCGTCGCTAATCGGGTTATCGTTCTTTCATGTGTCACTGGCGTACACAACGTGTTTCTATCATTCATGACTTTTAGCAAACACGCGATGGCAGAGGATTAGGATCGTCAGTAGGGGGCCCTTTGAACGAGATATGCTAATTTAGCCAAGGAGCCAAAGAACAACATCAAATATGTGCCAGTGAATAGCCAAGGGACTTTCAAGTCTTTAATATCCCTCTGAAGTGCTTTATCTCCGCACCGCAACCTGTATTCACAGCACAAACAAGAAAGACACAGTGAAGTCTTCAAAGAGGCCGCCAATCCAGGGGTGTAATTTCAGATCAAGCTTCATAAAGGTTATCGGCCGGAACGCTAACGAAACAAAAAGCGCTAAAACGCGACCAGGCGGACTAGGCGTGTTTCCCCCTTTTGCCCCGTTCTTTCTCTCCCTTCTTCATGCTCTTCCTCCCCCCCTCTCCTCTTCCTCCTCTTCCACGAGAACCGTTAGATATTTTTCTGTCTTTTTTTTCTGCCGGTGTTTTAAGTTCAGGCATCAAAGGCAAATTTCCCCCTCTGTCTCTCTCTCCTGGAACGTGTTAGGGAGTCAGAATAAGGCTATGAGTAGAGTCTCTGGGCGATGTTTCATTTGGGGGGAGGGCGGGGAGGAGGAGAAGACCCTCACTCTCCTCTCCTTCTCGATCCCTTCTCTTCTCTCGTGAGCGGACTACATTTCCAGTCAGCTGCCATTTAAGCCAGGCCAATTATCTTGGCCTTTTTTTTTTTCCTCGGTTGTTCAGAAGTGTGTGACCTAGCCCAAACGCTAGCTTTTTTTTTCCATCGCCTCTTTGAAATCTCACACTCATGCACATATGCAGCCGCTGCCATCTTCGTTTGGCAAGCGCTTCGCTGCGAGCCTCTGATCTCCGAAACATCAAAAGGCTGGTTTGTAAGATAAGGTAATGTTTGAAGTTGGCGCAGAAGCATTCCCCAGCGTCCAAGTAAATCCATAAATAAGATATAAGCAAAAAAAAAGAAAGAAAGAAAAAATCCTGCCCCCCTCCACATGACTCCCCCCCACCCCCCCTTCTCAAACCAACCCAAATCCTCCTCTTGTTCTTTATCTGGGAATGAGGTTCACATTTGCAGTGTGCCTTTTAACCGCTGTAAAAGGGGAGCCCTAATCAAATTGTCCCCCCCCCCGATGTGAAGGGAAGATGCTGGGTTCTTTATTACAATCGGTGAGGGGTGGGATAGAGAGGGGGAGAGAGAGGGAGAGGGGCAGAAAGGGAGGGAGGGACGGACTGAGGGAAAGAGAGGGGGGAGAGAGGGAGGGGAAGAAAGAGAGAGGGACAGAGAGAGGGACAGAAAGGGAGGGAGGAAGAGAGGGACAGAAGGAAAGAGAGAGGGGGAGAGAGAGGGAGGCAGAAAGAGAGAGGGATAGAGAGGGACAGAGGGAAAGACAGAGGGGGAGAGAGAGGGAGGGCCCGAAAGAGGGAGGGAGAGAGCGAGCAAGAGGGAGAGGGTGGAAGAGGGGAGAGGGTGGGAGAGAGGGAGAGGGTGGAAGAGAGGGAGGGACAGAGAGATACCCTGCTAGTGGAGAGAGAAACCTTGGTGTGACCCAACAAGAGAGCAGTAGTTTAAATCCTATAACCAAGATGTGAGCAGGATCGCTTCCTCTCCGGAAACTTCCTGTGCTTGTTACTGCACCTGGGGGCCTGTGGCCCAGCGTCAGCCGGGGTGGAGAACGTTCCAGACGAAAAACCCCAGAGGGAACTGGCCAACCTGGAGCAGGTTTCTAAGTGTGTGGCGTTAGAATCAATACCTTCCAAACGACCCCTTTGAAGATAACAAGCCTTTAAGGCAGTGTCAACTGGACAAGGTGAGGGTACCGAGTTAGCTACCCTGCAGCACACCCGGAGCAAATTCACATCTCTCCCTGCCCCCCTCCCGCCCCCCAACCTTCCTCCATCCAGCTGTTTTAATCAACCCAAACCTCCCCTTCCCCGGACCAAACCGTGCGATGGTCAAACACCCCCCCCCCCCCCCCACCCCCCACCCCTTTTGTGGCGAGCGGAGGAGGAGTTTAAAAACAGCCCCGGACTCTTTCACTGGGGGCCTTAGTTTATGGGGATCTCCCATTCAGTTGTGCAAGTCATTTTCAAAGCAGCCAGCCACCCTCTTATCCTCCTAAGCTCCCCTCAACTAACAATAGGCTGAAAGCGATTCA
Source organism: Neosalanx taihuensis (assembly GCA_030340665.1). NCBI lineage: Eukaryota > Metazoa > Chordata > Actinopteri > Osmeriformes > Salangidae > Neosalanx > Neosalanx taihuensis. Next base: position 8,218,053 of record CM059314.1, read on the forward strand.
GTTAAGCCCTTTATACTCCGTGCACTTTATGTTCTCACTGCTTTCGCACTCCAAGCCTCGGCAGCGCTGGCTATTGGTTGGAGTGGGACGGGAGGGAAGTGTGTGTGTGTGTGGGGAGGGGGGGGGGGGTACCCATGCTCTGGGGGGGCAGTGGGAGTCCCTCATGACCCATCCAGAAATGAGTAACCCCCGTGAAAGCCTCTCGGACACATGATCTCAGCGTGGCGGAGGGAGGAGAGGCCAGTGGCAGGAAACAGACCCACCATGTGAGTAAGCCACCTTTCATTTGGTGCCAACATTTTTTTTCAATGAGTTCGTCTTAAGGCCCGAATGGCTATTTCCACCCCTCAGCCCCCTGTGCCCCCCCCACCCCCCCGGCCCTCCCAGCCCCCCCTGCGGCCTCTCCAAACTTCCTCTCCCTCCAGCTCTTCAAAGGGAAAAAAGAGCGATTAGATAATGGGAAGTAGAAAACAGGTCTGTTGTGGCAGAAGGGTGGGTGGAATGGATGGATACATTTCTACTTTGAGGGGAAACAAGACAACACCCACCCACCCACATCAAAAAGTTCCTCTCTTTTTTTTTAAGCCTGCAACACATCAGAATAGACTTCAAAAGGTCTTTCGACATAATGACTTTCCCAGAATCGTCTCTCCCCCAGGGGCCCTGGCGACGACACATTAATAGAATCACCTCAAGTCGATCAGAGAGGGTAACTAAAATGCCTCTTTCCTCTTGCGTCAAAACAAGACATCAGGTCCTACATGTGCGGAGGGCCTCTTTAGGAACCTCTGTGCCGAGTACTCGTTGTTTTCCTTCCACTTGAAAGGTGTTTACTGACTGATAACCCCCTGGTTGTCTTCGTGCTGAGGACAGCGTGGAGCTTTCTAGAAGTTTCTTGGGTCAGGTTTCGGTTTGGGGGGTCAGCAAAACGGAACGGATCCTTTGAAGTCCGTATCCATTCCAGGGCAGACGCAAGAGGAATCTGCTGTGAGGTCCTGAACACTTCCACACTGCTGTGGGGTCCTGAACACTTCCACACTGCTGTGGGTCCTGAACACTTCCACACTGCTGTGGGGTCCTGAACACTTCCACACTGCTGTGGGTCCTGAACACTTCCACACTGCTGTGGGTCCTGAACACTTCCACACTGCTGTGGGTCCTGAACACTTCCACACTGCTGTGGGTCCTGAACACTTCCACACTGCTGTGGGTCCTGAACACTTCCACACTGCTGTGAGGTCCTGAAAACTTCCACACTGCTGTGGGTCCTGAACACTTCCACACTGCTGTGGGTCCTGAACACTTCCACACTGCTGTGGGGTCCTGAACACTTCCACACTGCTGTGGGTCCTGAACACTTCCACACTGCTGTGGGTCCTGAACACTTCCACACTGCTGTGGGTCCTGAACACTTCCACACTGCTGTGGGGTCCTGAACACTTCCACACTGCTGTGGGTCCTGAACACTTCCACACTGCTGTGGGTCCTGAACACTTCCACACTGCTGTGGGTCCTGAACACTTCCACACTGCTGTGGGTCCTGAACACTTCCACACTGCTGTGGGTCCTGAACACTTCCACACTGCTGTCGGTCCTGAACACTTCCACACTGCTGTGGGCTCTGAACACTTCCACACTGCTGTGGGTCCTGAACACTTCCACACTGCTGTGGGGTCCTGAACACTTCCACACTGCTGTGGGTCCTGAACACTTCCACACTGCTGTGGGTCCTGAACACTTCCACACTGCTGTGGGTCCTGAACACTTCCACACTGCTGTGGGTCCTGAACACTTCCACACTGCTGTGGGTCCTGAACACTTCCACACTGCTGTCGGTCCTGAACACTTCCACACTGCTGTGGGCTCTGAACACTTCCACACTGCTGTGGGTCCTGAACACTTCCACACTGCTGTGGGGTCCTGAACACTTCCACACTGCTGTGGGTCCTGAACACTTCCACACTGCTGTGGGCTCTGAACACTTCCACACTGCTGTGGGGTCCTGAACACTTCCACACTGCTGTGGGTCCTGAACACTTCCACACTGCTGTGGGCTCTGAACACTTCCACACTGCTGTGGGTCCTGAACACTTCCACACTGCTGTGGGTCCTGAACACTTCCACACTGCTGTGGGTCCTGAACACTTCCACACTGCTGTGGGTCCTGAACACTTCCACACTGCTGTGGGTCCTGAACACTTCCACACTGCTGTGGGGTCCTGAACACTTCCACACTGCTGTGGGTCCTGAACACTTCCACACTGCTGTGGGTCCTGAACACTTACACACTGCTGTCGGTCCTGAACACTTCCACACTGCTGTCGGTCCTGAACACTTCCACACTGCTGTGGGCTCTGAACACTTCCACACTGCTGTGGGTCCTGAACACTTCCACACTGCTGTGGGGTCCTGAACACTTCCACACTGCTGTGGGTCCTGAACACTTCCACACTGCTGTGGGTCCTGAACACTTACACACTGCTGTCGGTCCTGAACACTTACACACTGCTGTCGGTCATAGACATGGAGTCATCCGTCATGGCGTCGCTGGAGATCTCGCTGTCATTGGCACTGGTGGCAGGAGCGAACACATATCCAGAGTTGATGAAGTAAGGACTGGCAGGATCTCCTCTTCTGTGCGACCTGCAGAAAACAACACAGAGTTTAACACGAATCTCTTCACCCCCTCATCCTCAAAAACAACAGGTCTTTATGCGAGAGAAGCGTGTGAAGGTTTCGCAGCGTCTGATAGACCAACGTTGAGCCAAACCGTGTTGGTTGTGGAAATCGTAAGACATCTTTGTTTTGAACACAAAAGTGGGAATTTGTCCAGAACTTTTTTTTAACTTGAGTTTCGACAGATTTTTGTAATTAGAGTCACTTTCCTGAGACTAGGGGCCTCAGGAATGTGACAACAGGATCGGAAGGGCTGTGCTGGGTCTTTTTTCTCTCCTTTCTCTCTCCGACTCGCTTTCAGGTCCCCTCCCCCATCGAGAGGGGGGGGGGGAGTGAAGTGAGCAGCCCAGCTGTATGTGAATGAACAACAGCACTTCCCCTCTCGCTCGCTTTTTCTCTCCTGCTATCTCCCCCCCCCTTTTGTTTGGGCAAGGCCCCCCTACTCCTGCACTTTTCCACTCTCTGAATCTCTCTCTCCCTCTTTCTCCCTTTTTCTTGGGAGTGTCTCCCCCCCCCTTTCCCTCCCTCCCTCTCCCTCCTTTTACTCTCATGTCTTCTCTCTTCAAGTCTGTGGCTCCTTCTTGCACCCTCCCCCCTACAACAACCGCCACCCCCCCCCTCCCCTCCCATCCTTTCTAAAGTCTCTCCCTCTCTTCTCCTCCTGCTGTGTTGCATTCCTGTTCCACTAGTGAAGGGGGTGGACAAGGAGGAAGGAGGGGGGGGGAGGGGGGAACTTGAGCTTAAAGCTGGGAGAGAGAGAGGGAGAGGGAGGGCGAGAGAGGGTGAGAGAGAGAGAGGGAGGGAGGGAGAGAGAGAGAAAGGGGGAATCTGGGCCTCTTTCTTTATGAGAATGCCTACTGCCGGGAGTGCTATGTTGAGAACCCCAGCATGACTAAAGCCCAAGGCCCCAAAGCTCAAACCTGACCTTTGGAAGGTTCGCGCAAAGAGTCAGGTACTTAGCACAGCTGGGCTCTCCACTCCCCCCCACCCCTCACCCACCCACCCACCCCCCTTTCTCTTTTCTTTCATGAGCTCCTCTCTCCTTCCTGTCTTCTCTTTCCCTCCTCTCTCACTCCAAAGAATGCTTAGACTCTGTGAGAGGGATTTAAAGAGAGAGAGAGAGAGAGAGAGAGAGAGAGAGATAAAAGTGTTCCGTGGAAGGGAGGAAAGGGGGATGGTGGGGGGCAGGAGGGAGGGGGGAGGGAGGGAGGGGGAGGGAGGGAGGGGGAGGGGGGACAACACACAAAATCAGAGGAAAATAAATAAAAGAAGAGAACTGGAAGAGGGGGCTTTGAGCCCAAACTGAGCTGGTGATGTGTTGTTGTTGATTTTCTCTTTATCGGTTTTTGAAGCGAGGGGGGGGGGGGGGGTGGTGAAGATTTCAAGAGAGAGAGAGGGAAGAGAAAAAAAGAAAGAAAAAAGGAAAAATGAAAGAAAGCAAAAGCAGCAGAGCATCTGAGCTGTGGCAAAATGACTTCCACATGTTTCAGATGGAAATTCGTTGACCTACAGAGATGGTGAAGGGGCATGGGGGAGAGGGAAGGAGGGAGGGAGGGAAAGGGGTGAGAGAGAGAGGGAGGGAGGAGGAGGAGGGGGTTCTCCCTTTCTTTGGCAAAACACAAGAATGTTGGGAACACACCGGGGAGGCTGAAGAGATGGCCCTCATGTCAACTATCCCATAGCTGCCCTCTGGTTTCAAACATCCAGACCGCCACAGCAACGCTGACGGCCGCCTCAGAAAGGACCGTGATCTCGCTGGAGCACGGGGCGGCCACGCCGTCTGCCGGGAGCGAACTGTGGCGGGGCTGAACGGAGTTAACTACTTCCATGTGACGAGGGACTCAAAGTGCACGTTCAAACGTTAAGTATTCCTATTATCTCTCTGCTTTGAAAAACAATGCCGATTCGTTTGACAGGGGAAACGCATATACTTGAAAATGACCCCTTCCCTCCCACCCCCGTTCCACCCCCCCCCACTCCCCCCCCCCAAATCTGTGTTTTCTTACAAAACGAGAACTTTTCAGAGAGCTCTGTGGTAATTGCGTCCAGATGTGGTCGCTTTTTTATTGTATGAGCAACACCAGGAAGTATTTTGGTGAAAAGCTCTATGAGTAACTGCTCTTTGATGCGAACTCGTACATAAAATCCACACTTTGAGACGGTTCCTTGGCCCGAAGAACTTGCAGCTGCTGGACAATACGTGGGACGAGATCTTAAGAAATAAGCCCCAAATGCTTTCCAGCGACGCTTTTTTCCCCTTTCATCTCCGACTAAAAAGGCAGATATCTCCCCTTGGCTCTGGGTGCTCGTTCGTATGTGTTTTTTTTTAGGTTGGCTCGGATTGAAAGTCTTAATATAATGCGTGCCGTACGCAACAACAACAACACATGAAGGAGAGAGCATGAGAGAGAGGGAAATATGGCAGAAAGTTCTGGAACAATGGCACGGTCATGTTTCAAGTTCCAGCGGCAGTCAAACTTGGGGCTGTTTGAATGTGTGCCTGTACCGGAGGAAGAGTTTCAAAGCACAGGAAACTTGAGCGAAGCAGCAGAGGCTGCCTTTGCCTGCGAGACACCATTTACTTAAAAGGAAGGACCCGATCCATTGATGTTCCCCCCCCCCCTCCCCCTGCCCCCCCCCCCCCCCCCACACACACACACACTTCTTCTACCCTCTACATCCCCCCACCCAACCCCAACTAACTGCAAGGCAGGGAGGAGGGACAAATATTTAAGAGATAGGTTCCCCTTTGATGAAGTCCCTTCATCTCCCCAGAGGAATCTGGGAGCTAGCTCTGACAAAGAGGGGTGTTTTTTTTGTTGATGCCCGTACCACGTTTTAACAGGTAGGGCCAACATCTTAAATTAGGCTCGAGGCAAAAGTGCCCCCCCCCCAACCCCCCCAGGACTTAAAGAATACATAAGTAATAGATCATAATATCAGCGTCAGTAATACTATCCATGTGCAACCCTATACTATCAAGACTGTTCATGTTGTGACGTTCCCATCTCAAAATCTCACGCTGAATTAAAAGATTTAAGAAAAGGTTTGTGATCCTTCCTCACCTGTACCCCTTCTCCAGCACCTCCGCGGCTGTCCGGAGGGTCGCGGTGGCCCTCAACGCCTTCGCCGATAGTCCAACCACGGATGCCAGGGTTTTCGCCTTCAGATCGCCGCAACTCCACTCCTCTTCCTCCATCAGAGGGGGAAGGTATCCGCACATGAGCTTCAGACCGCCCAGACCGGCGGGGCACCCGTGCGCTGCGCTCTCGCAGCCGTTGCGCACGTACTGGAGGTAGATGTCCGAGGTTAAGAACATCTGGTACGCGTTCTCCTCCATGGTGGACTGGATCTCCGTCTGTGCTTGGTCAAACATCGCCGAGTCTATGAATTGTCTCTTAATACTATCCCTTAGGAAAGTCTTCGTGGCTGGTTTCAGCTGCTTGGAAACGATGCTGTTGTTCTCTATGTACCGCTTGAAGATCACTTTAGCCACTCGCAGGGTTTTGGTATCCTTTAAGTCCATCTGCCTGAAGCCGTTGCAGGCGAACCAGAAGTCCAGAGTGTCCACGCATTTCTCCCTTTCCAGAAACGTCCGAAAAAGAAGCGCACCGTCCTGGTCCCCTAGGAGAAAATGCAAAGACTTGGTCCAGCGCGCAAGGGGGGAGTCTGGAGACGCGCTCCCCTCCGGCTCCCCGAGCCCATCCTCGTTCCTCCTCGGTGTGGAACCGGGAGAAGCGGTGGTGAGAACTTCAGCCTTGATCTGGGCTCTCATTTTGGCTGGTTTGCTGGTCTGGTGGCATGACGCCTCCCCCTCCTCCCCCGGTACCGGAGGACGAGGTGCGTCTTCTCGGAAGCTGCTGCTAATATGGTCCGCCAGCGCCCAGCTCATGACTCCGTGTGTGTGTGTGTGTGTCGTTGTGCTGCTCTGAGCTCGAATGGGGGGGGGGGGGGGGGGGGTCCTTCTCACTCTCTCAAACCAGCGGGGGGGCTCCTCAGCTCGTCTGCGCTCTGAAACAGAGAAAGTATGGATCTGATCAGAGCTCAGATCACTGCCAAACTTCAAAAGGCAAAGACATGAAGTGAACAGTCCTTTCAAACCCGCGAAGGAAGAACACATCAAAGCCTCTTTTTTTTCCTAATTCCCTCTATCTGTTTGTGATCTAAACTGGAGATCAACTGCACCTTAATTCACGATGCGCAAAGATCCGTCACATCAGAGCCATTTGACGAGCAGAATCGTTTCATATACAGACACAACCACACACCCCTAAAAGACCCTTAATGGAATCCTTTGTCAAAGCTTTCATTTCAAATCAGATTGTCTTATTTTGTTCTCATATATTCTTTTTTTCCCCAAGCCCATAGGCATCACGCGTAAAGATGCATCACCCACCTCTTCTTCTCCCAAACCCGAAGAGACACGCAACCAACCCCAGCTGCTGGTACAAAACCTCACACATCAGACCTGCAACAACCTCTGCTTTCCCAGGGCTGATCAACCCAAAAACAAGCGCTCAATCCTACAGTGATCGAGATCGATATCCCTTCATTGGCATAGCCTGGATTCCAGCTCAGGAATCAGCGAATATCACACACTTCTCCCCACTAATGTTCGCTCCAAAAGTTCCTCTCCAACGTCCAAACAGACCACTTCAGTATAATCTATCTGACCGGGGAGTGAGAACATGATCAGAACAAGGTTCCCCCCCTGCGTTCTCCAATCCAGCAGTTCTACAAGGTGGAACCTTTTGCGTCCTGAGCGCGTCTGAAATCAAGCAGGCGATGTTTGAAAACACTCCACGTTCTCACAACACTTCAAACACTCGTCAAACAATCTCTACGCAAACCTGGGAAACACGTCGAGCTTTTTTAAAGAAGCTCCCACCGCAGCACATACATGACTGGAACCCTAAAGTTAGACGGAAGTTCGTCCTTGTTCCTTTCTTTAAAACAGTATATCCACAACTCCAGTCCAGGTCCGATCTTAATCCAACACAGGGGGTTTGTGAGATGATCTGCTGACTGTGGACTGAGCCACATGTGTTCGCCTCTAAGAGCCCGGGTCTGATGTGGCCCCCTGTCCCATTCAACAACTGGCCCCTTGGAAGACGAGGCACTGGAACGGTGGATCAGAGAGAAGGGGAGGGGTGTCAGAATCAGGAGGAGGAGGGGGGAGGAGGAGGTAGGGGGTGGGGTATCCCACAGCCCTACTTTTTTTCACCCTCCCCTCTTTCTTCAAAGAATAAGATCACTACATCACCAGCAAACACGCTGTTCCGTCCTGCAGGTCTGAAACTCCAGACTCCATCTCTCCCCCCCCCCTCCAGTCCAGTCTGGATCTGTTTCTCCGTCTTTTCCCTCCCACCAGCCAGACTTGCAGCCCAGCCTCCATTTCTCCACTTCAAAGCATTGCAGCAACACATCAAAGCAGCCGAGAGGAGAGAGAGGGGGGGGGGGAGGCTGCAGAACAGCCGAGAGGAGGAGGTTAAAGCTGCAGAACAGCATTCTACCAACTCACCATGGACGCACGGTTCGAATGCCTGCTTATAAAACAAGCGCGTAAGTGACACCCCCCCCCCCCTCCACAAAAAAAAGTATTCCAGTAAAGATAATTCTTTTTAAAATCGGGTTTCCTTTTCCGTGGCGCCGTTTATCTCAGGAGCGAGGTTTTTTTTGGGGCGTGTAACCTTAATAAGAAAACGCGTCTCCTCCGTGTTCGGGGGGGTCGGGGGGGGGGGGGGGGGAGATCTCCTCCAGGCTCTTCCCAAACTGAGGGTTTAACTGTGGACATCAAAGACCCGCCGGCCCGTCCAGGAAGATAGATAGAAAGAAAATAAAAATACAAAACTCAGCAGGGTGAAGTACAGCACACAGAGGCTAAATAACAATAAAAGGGATGACACGATATACAAAATAATCATAGAATACAAGTATAATAATATATAATCTAATAGTTGGTCGTGTTTAGAGGGGGTGTGTTAGGTTTTTCTTTTCTTTTCTGACAGTAAAGTTGTTACCGGGTGTTGAGGACCTTATCAAAGGCAGTCTGTAGCCCCCAGGCTTAATAAGGTTCTCCCTGCAATACCTCTGTTACTACATCAACTTTAAAACACACACACACACACCTCCCTACCGGCACAGGTCCCATTTTAACCCCTTAGTTTCCGTAAAAATAAATAAAAATAAATATTATTATGTGATCCGGTTACAGTTAGGGTTATATTCCATTTCGTGACGTATTTGATGAGACTTTATTGTCTGACCAGTGCAATTCACCATCACTCATGTTGTGAGTGTCAAATAAAATAAAATAAAATTGTTTACTGAGTCACTTTCTTTATTAATGTCCTACATTAGAACAATGACTGTCGAATTATTAGGAATAAACTAGTCATTAGTCACCATAACATACTTGTTTAATCACACACACAGTATGGCATAGAATGATATTTAGCTCAAATTGGACGGAGTAAAAGAACTGTTTGCTCTGCGTTTTAATTCAGATGACTTTTCCTAATGTCATTGTGCCAGAATCTTAAAGAGAGAGCTAGACAGTGATCCAATCCCATGGTACTTCAAAGGATATATTGTCCCCTTTGATGTAGAAGAGGAAAAAAAATCGACTTTAAGGAGAAAATATATTTATATAAGATCATTCAAACTCACAAAAACGGTATAAGGCATTGCAGCGTAAAACACGTGTTCTTAATGTGGTGCTCATTGAAATATGCAGTCACTTATCATTATCCACGCACACTGAATAGGATCTCATATGCCTCTGAAGAAGAGCTGCTATTGGTTGACTTTATAATGAGAAGTTGGTCTAGAAATGAATAGTCATGCTTAATGTACATTCTAAGCTGCTTTTCTCTCTGTACCTAACATAAGGGAATTTATTCACATGCAAATTGCATAATGTGCACTGTGAGCTGTCTGGAAGAACATTGAGAATGAGGGTCATTGTTAGAATGCTGACACAGAATGTTATAGCCCTGCGTCCAGGATAAGAACGTTCTACTTCAGCTAAATCTACAACCCTGTTGACAAGCAGCCGTACTGAATCCTGGCATTATACGTCATGCCATATCCATATCAGATGATGTGCCATCAGGAGGCGTTCAGGAAATGTTGTGGTCTCACTTTCTGAATGAGTACAACTGTGTACCGTTTACATATCTGGATAATACGTATAAAAACACACAGAAAACAGGTCTGGATAAGTTTACAAACAAATAGGGCCGCTTGAAATATAAAACAATTCCACAATGGCAACTGGACAACAGGTATGAACACTTCTGGAACGTAAAGTTCTGTTTTAATGAAACACAACATGAGTCATCAGAGAACTCTGAGAGTGTGAGGGGAGGGGCTTGTGTGAGGGGAGGGGCTTGTGTGAGGGGGAGGGGCTTGTGTGATTCTAAATTTAAGCGGTGAATGAATAAGAAGTATGTTAGCTATGCTGTTATCTAGCCGCGTCTTCTCCATCACCAAGTCTTGAAAGCACAATTGAGATAGCGATGGATTTTAAAAAGTCATTTTCTGAACAGGATGACGTGCTTTAAGTGGCATATTTGACTTTCCGGATAAGATGCTTAACTTCAAATTAAATTAAACTGCAAATATGACTTTAAAGGGACCAAAATGTACAACTGTCCTCTGGATAAAGATAAACTTAAATTTCTTTAGCTGACTTAGAACAAAATCTTCCAACTTTTCCATAAGGGGGGTGAAGCGAAAAGCAAGGTTTGGAGTAAAAAGTTTTCACGAACATGGGAAAATGCAGGAACAGATATCAACATCAGCAGAAAAAAAAACTGTAAAAACTTCTCTACTCAATCTTTCATCATTAAAGCAACATGGATCGTATACAAAAATCAAAGTCAGTAAGCCATGTGCAAGGTCTTAAACCTTTGCGCCCAGAATGATCTTTAGGAAACAAATCTAAATATTGTAACCCCCCCCCCCTTCCTCCCAACCCCCCCACCGCCCACCACCCCCCACCTCCCCTTGTGACCACGCACCTGTTGACTCGACCACTTAGGACCTGCTTTACCCTGTGGCAGACATGGGGGGTGGGGTAGGAGGGTGAGGTGGCCCTGGAGAGCCCCCTTTTGATGTTGACCCTACCTGACCCCTTTCTTAGGGGCCCTAACCATTTCACAGGAAGATCCGAGTGCCGTAAAGGCACTCTACAGACGAGAGTGCCACCCGTCCTGTTGTTAAGATCCAATAAAACAGGGTGACCTGGTGGTGAATTGAGGGCTCAGGCTAGCAAACACATTAAAGGGCCTCTACTTTATCATCACCGGCAGGAAATACAGCGGCTCTTTAACGAAGGTGCTTGTGTTGCAGAGTGCAGGGAAAGCCTCTGGGATCCGCTGCTCTACCTGCAGGTGTGCGAGGGGTTAAGTTAGCGATCAGCATCCGAAGACAGAAGACCGCCGACCCTTTTCCTGTCGCGAAGATCTTCCACACACACCGCTTTCTATAAAGGTTTTTCGGTATTTACGTCAGGGACGTTGTGTCGCTGTACCGAACTCTGTCATCGCCCTTTTCTTAAGCTGAGGTGTTAAAACGCTCTGTTATCATACGTAAATCGTACGTATTGAACTATAACTCCCCTGTATTTTCACAGCAAGAATTCTACATGTTGTTTGTACTTTGGTTCCCAAAGAGCGGTGGAGGGGTAGCAGAGAAAAACAGGAGACAGAGGGTGGATAATTGCAAATAACCCAATATTGGCAGTTCAAAGGCTGCGGTGGGTTGGAGTGATAATTTTGGCTGAAGCATCCCCATAAACACTAATACAATTAGTGCATTGGAGGGGGCGTGGCGAGGCTTTCCTTTGAAGAGACCCTGTGATCAGTTCCCCTTTCTCAATTAGCGTATTGTCCACTTCTCCTTTCAGCTGGGGGGGGTTAGTCTCTCCATCTCCCTCTCTCTCCCCCCCTCCCTCCCGCTCCCTCTCTCTCTCTCCAGCCTCCCTTTGAAGTGATTATCCCTTTATCTCAAGCCTGAGCGAAGAATATCTGGGGGGACAATGGGAAATTAAAGCCCATACGCAAAGCAGCGTGCATGTTTATACAGAGCCACGGAGAAGAGGAGGAGGGAGGGGAAGATGGAAAAAAGGGGGGGAAGAAGAAAGCGGGGAAGGGGGGGAGAGAGAGAAGGGAGAGAAATACGGCGGGGCGATTAGCGTGATTCGGTTAGCATTAGCACCTTCGCTTTTTATCGGTGGCGGATGTCAACAGCAGTCGAGACGAGCAAAGCCTCGTGCCGAAGTCCACACTTGTGGCGGCGGTCTTCAGAGGAGGGGGGGGGGGGGGGGGGGCGGTGACAGTGAGAGTGTGACCGAAATAGGAGGGGAGATCCATCAAGACGGACAGATAGAGAGAAGGAAAAGTGGCAGGGAGGGAGGAAGAGATAGAAGAGGAAGGAAGAAGGACGAACAGAATCCAGTTGTCAGCAGAATCTGCTGGAAGCTTGGCAGCGATACAATTAAAGTGTGGAGTTAAGACCGGCTTTGAAGTCGGCCATGGTTCATAACACCCTTAAAGTTAGAGAAGACAGCCATTCATCGACATGTTCTGCTTCATTAAGAGGATTCACTTTAAAAGGGCCCATTTTAAGAAAATAAACTTTCATTTTAAAACGTAAAAAAATCAACTAAATACATTGAGTGACCAATCGACAGTCTACGAGCAGCATCGTGGAAAATAACCTTGAGGACTGCAGAGAAAACCTGTTGACATGAATCCAGAAGATGTTTTCCTGGGTTTTCTAAGTGAGGAGGGAGTTGCATGCGAGTCCTGAAGACAAATAATTACTTTCTCACTCTGTCCACCGCCTTTTTTGTTTGTTTGTTGTTTTAATCCTGTTTTGCGGCAGCTTAAAAGTTTAATAATGTATCAAAACAATGTCTGATGCCCAGCCTAATCCTTCTGGCCGAGAAACCTTTGTGTTTAAGCCTGTGAAGAGGCCTCTCCCTAGTGCAATATGGCGTACACTTCACCCCCCCCCTCCTCCTGTCCTGGTGGGGGTGGTGGAAGTGAACTGGAAGAGGTCTCTCTTTTCAGATCTCGCAGATGCCCCTGGAAAGATCACTCAGATTATTGGCCCTCCACTGATTTGCTTTTGAATAACCAAAAGTCTCTCTGATGTAGCTAACCGCTAACTGAGGCAGACGCTGTCCTGGATGGGGTCATGGGTGGTCACATGGTTTTATTTCATCCTCTGTTCTATCTGCCCTCCCTCCCTCCCTCCCTCCCTCCCTCCCTCCCTCCCTCCCTCCCTCCCTCCCTCCCTCCCGCCCTCCCTCCCTCCCTCCCGCCCTCCCTCCCCGCCCTCCCTCCCTCCCTCCCTCCCTCCCTCCCTCCCTCCCTCCTTTCTTCCTTCTCTCCTTCCTTCTTTCCTTCTCTTCTTCCTTCCTTCCTTCCTTCCTTCCTTCCTTCCCTCCTTCTTCCCTCCTTTCTTTCCTCCCTCCCTCCTTCTTCCCTCCTTCCCTCCTTCTTCCCTCCCTCCTTCTTTCCTTCTCTCCTTCCTTCCCTCCTTCTTTCCTTCTCTCCTTCCTTCCCTCCTTCTTTCCTTCTCTCCTTTCTTCCCTCCCTTCCTTCCCTCCTTCTTTCCTTCTCTCCTTCCTTCCCTCCTTCTTTCCTTCTCTCCTTTCTTCCCTCCCTTCCTTCCCTCCTTCTTTCCTTCTCTCCTTCCTTCCCTCCTTCTTTCCTTCTCTCCTTCCTTCCCTCCTTCTTTCCTTCTCTCCTTTCTTCCCTCCCTTCCTTCCCTCCTTCTTTCCTTCCCTCCTTCCTTCCTTCTTTATTCCTTCCTTCCTGTCTCTAATGCATCTTTCCAGTCATTTAGCATTAGAGGCAGATAGCATGGTTAATGTTAGCGCTACCAATCAATAACTCATTCTGTATTACAAATGAGCCAGAAAAAGTGAGCTGCTTAACATGGACTGACAGTTGGGAGTCTACAAAGAGCTAAATGCTGCTATGCTACGCCAGACTAACCCACTGCATCGGTTAAACTGCCTCTCCTGCATCCGATGGCGAGCGTGACAGGAAATCCATGGCTGCGATAAGGCAAACGAATTGGTCCCATCGATGAGTCGATCCTGTCCCAGCAACAACAACCCTCGCCAATACAAGCAAAGCTCAAGTGTACAGTGGAAAATCCAATGAAGCAATTAAACCACGGATAACCTCATCGATCCCCTTCAAAAACAAAGGACGAAATGTGTTCAGTTGCGTGCGTTTAGACACATGTAAAAGAGACCTTCAATCTAATGCAGTCTGTGTCCACAGGTATTCCAGGAAGGACAAAACCACAGAACCTGCTTTTGTTTGAGATAGATGTCTTTCTTCATGGGTGGGGTGTGTGTGTGTGTGTGTGTGTGGGGGGGGGGGTCACAAACAGGGCTTTCCAACGTATTCAAATCAGTTCAATTTTTTTGTTGTTGACGTCAGACATGCGACTCCGCCGTCGCCGCTGGATCCTACGAGATCCAATCAGAGAGTCCGGTTCGTGCTCTTTTTTTTCCGACCTCGATTCTGAGGCGACCCCCCCGCATCGTTTGTTCATTCCGGAATATTCTCTCTCTCTCTTCTGTTTCTGAGGTTCAGATAAGACCCACCCTGTTGGGTTCTTACTTTGTGTCAGCGTCTCTGCAGGTGAGGGTGGGGGGGGGGGGGGGAGGGGGAGAGGGGAGAGGGGGAGAGGGGGGGTAGGGGGGCGAGCTTCAAAAACAAGGCGCAGGGAGAGATAGGCAAAGAAGTCAACAAAGGGATGCAGGCTGTCTGCACCTTCTCTGAGCCTGCGAGGGAGAGGGGGGGGAGACAGGAAGACAGTTCCCACAGAGTCGGAGGGAGAGAGCGGGGGAGAACGGGGGAGGGAGAGAGAGATGGAGGGGGGGGGGGGGAGCGAGACAGCGAAAGGCGGAAGCTCGGAAAACCACCCGAGTCGCTTCCTGTCCGCACGAACCCGAACAGGAAGTGCCGTTGTACCGCGACAGAAGCACAACGGAGTCGTGATGTGACGTTGGCGCCTCCCCACCCCCCCCCCCCCACACCCTCCCCTTCCCAGTCCATTTCATCATGAAATCCGGTGCCGTAAAACCTGCGAGCGGAGAGAGCAGGGCCGCTCCTCTGCAGGGCTCGTCGGGGGGTGGAGGTTGTTTTGGAAAGTGGAGATGAGGCTGGTGGCTGGGTGGCGACTCGCCCTGCGGCTAACATGAGAGGACAGGAAGAGCGCAGCTGCTAATTTTCCTCCTTTGACCTTTGACCCCCGCTGGTATTTCATACAGACGGTGATTTATGGTCCTCAGGGCGGGCTGCCACCGACAGAGGGAGGCCGACTCTGACCCGCCGCCGCCGCTGCCTCTATTTCTCTGCCTCGCCTTCTCGGCCCGACTCTGGCTCTGTTCTTCTCTTTTTTTTTTTCGATTCTTGTGTTGTTCTCTTGCCCTCCCCCCCCCCCCCCCCCCCACCTCGTCACCCGTCCACCGAAACAGAAAAACGGACGCCAATGTGCGGGAACGGAGATGGACTCACCCTTGTTGGGGGGGCTGATGGGACACTGGAGGGGCCAAGGGGAGTGGGGAGGGGGGGGGGGGTGGGGGGTGAACAAAGGCCCTTCTTCACATTCCTCCCTGCTCCCCTCCTCCCCCCCCCCCACCCTTTCCACTGACTTCACTATCTGTCCGTTATTGTCCCTCCATTGTCCCTCCAGTTTGAGCCCCGAGGCTGGAGCACACCCAGGAGACGGAGCCTCAAAGAGCAGCGTGCAGGCGGGGCTGGCCTCATGGCCGACACCCCTGGGGTCCATGGTAGGGGTGCCAACTGTGCAGAGTAAAGGTTTGATCACCTGACTTCTGGGCGTCTTAAAGACAGATTAACTTTATCTGTATCCTTTTGTACATCTGCGTACCATTTTTACTACCTGTACATACAACACTGTAAAAATACTGTACATACAATACTGTAAACTCTGTAAAAATACTGTACATACAATACTGTAAACTCTGTAAAAATACTGTACATACAATACTGTAAACTACTGTAAAATACTTCAACATTTTGTACAGTACAGCTGTTTTTATGTTGCTACCAAATCACTTTAATACCCTGTATAGTATATTCTGTATATTCTGCTTATAATTTATATATTCTTCTTATACTAACTGTTTTGCACTTCTGGTTGGATGCTAACTGTGTTTCGTTACCCTGTCCTTGTACCTGTGTAATGACAATAAAGTGGAATCCAATCATCTAATCTAAAAATATAGACGGTCAAGTTGAATCGAACCACTTGGTTCCTACAGAAGATCATCAGGACACGTTGACTTTGCCGACATCAGACTTTCAACACGCCAACTCTCGCCCCAAACCATCGCCCTCCACAGACGCTCTGTCACGGCACGGATCATTCAACGGCGCTTGAAAACAGCTTTGGATCAAACAATAGCCAAAAAAAACAAACACAATGTGTGTTTTTATGATCCCGCCCTCACACCCCCCCCCCCCCTCACGTTTTCCCTCCCCCCCAGCCCTGCTGTTTCCCCCGCCCGGCCCCCCACTCACACCCTCCCCCTCTGACTCCCCCCCCCTCCCCCCTCACTGTCCCTCTGTTCACAGTTCAAGCGGGTCGTTGGCCGGCTCGTTACAGTGAGAGCGAGTCAGAGCGTCTCTGAAGACGGGGGGGGGGATGTCGCCGGGCGTGCGTCAGCGGGGCGAGGGGTGATGCCCGCCGCTGTGCTGTTTGTCTTCCTCATGAAAGAGAGAGGGATCAAAAGGGTTGGTGGGTCCCCAGCTGGAGCCTCCACCACACAGCCTCAGTGGGACTTCAGGGCCCCGCAGCAGCTGTGGGGCCTGGGAGGGGCTCCTGGGTGGAGCGAGGGGGTCTTTGTATGTGTGTCTTTGTGTAAATGTGTCCACGAATGTGTGCGTTTGTGTTCCTTCATGTGTATGTATATGGCGTGTGTGTGTAAATGAGAGTCGTGTGTATTTTGTGTTCATGAATGTGTGTGTGTTTGTGGTCCTTCATGTGTGTGTATATGTGCGTGTGTGTGTGTGTGTGTAAATGAGAGTGTGTGTATTTCGTGTTCATGAATGTGTGTGTGTTTGTGTTCCTTCATGTGTATGTATATGTGCGTGCGTGTGTGTGTGTAAATGAGAGTGTGTGTATTTCGTGTCCATGAATGTGTGTGTGTTTGTGTTTCTTCATGTGTATGTATATGTGCGTGTGTGTGTGTGTAAATGAGAGTGTGTGTATT
>CM059314.1:8240000-8277500 GCA_030340665.1 Neosalanx taihuensis
TTCTTTCCCGCTTGAAAACGAGATGAATAAATGATATCTGTCTCTGCAATCGACGTTTTCACCCGCTAACAAAGAGACTGGCAGACGTTTTGAGGACACCCAGCAATCAC
This sequence comes from Neosalanx taihuensis, assembly GCA_030340665.1. NCBI lineage: Eukaryota > Metazoa > Chordata > Actinopteri > Osmeriformes > Salangidae > Neosalanx > Neosalanx taihuensis. The sequence continues at coordinate 8,240,111 of CM059314.1, forward strand.
GTTCGCAGGGAGGCGGAGCTAGTTGGTCTTGACAGACAGGTGGATCAAACCGAGGCCCTTAAAAGAGTCTACCTACTTTGGAACAATTTTGCTTTTCACTCACAAAGAGACAAAGAAAAAAAAGAAAAAACACATAAAAGAATCATTTCATCTCCTCCATTGTTTCAAAGTACTTTTTCTACTCTCTTTTTGTTCCTGATAAAGCACTCTCTATATTGATGACATCGAAAGTGCCTCTACCCTGGAAAAAAAGTGACAAGTCATCTATATATATCTCATCGGGAGTGTACTCCGATTTAACTGCGCCCCCAATGCGGTATGTGTCATGGATTGATGCGCCTGACAGCTGCGACTTTAAAGACACCGGTCTGGAAGCCTCTGAAGATTTTAAATTAAATGTTTCCGCGGTGACAGGAGCTCGTCGAATGGTAATGAAGTGGCAGGAAGAAAACGAGGGAGGGGGAGAGAGAGAGAGAGACAGACCTTGTCAGGCACTCCTCTCTGGGATATCAAATAAGTCACGTCGCGCAAAGTTTGCGTCTCAACAAAGAGCTCAGATCGCGAGCTTCGCCGGGGGGTTTGACTTTCAGGGTGGCGCGAAAAAGCGGGAAATGGGGACAGTTCTCCGTTCGGGGTAAAGGTGTGAGCTTTTTCTTTTCAGACAAGGGACCGGTTAAGAGGCCTCCTGTAAACCCATGACATCTTCAGTGCATTCCTCAGGAAGTGACAAAGCGGTTCGTCTCCATGTCTTCCTCATTTAGTCGCTCTTCAGTTCTTGCCGGATTCGAATCTTTCAAAGCTTCAAGCACACAACATCGATCGTATCCTCGTAATAGTTTTAGCGTCGACCTTAACGACAGCGTCTGAGAACCCAACACCGTAACCGAGGTACCAGGTTCCCCACAAACGCACGGCCCTGTGGAATTTTCCAGCGTCGCTGGTTTAGCATCGCAGCCGCTAACAGCTAAGCTACACTGGAGAAGCCATCCCAACATCACTGACTAAGCAGGTTTAGTCAAAGAGTTCAGAAGCACCGGCTTTAAAGGAGGCTGCAGAAATGAGTCCCAGATGTAAATCCCTCACGGAATTCCAGGAAACGAATACTCGGCCAGTTCATCCACTGGATAGATTACTAATGTCTTTTATGTGTCAAAAACAAGAGATTAAGGCGACTCTGGGAATTGAATCAGGGCTGAATGGTAAAGGTCTTAGACTCGGGCCAAACTCCAGTGTTTTCGCAGACATCCGAGTTTTGTGTGTTTTTCCATTTGTTTAGTCTACGCTCGTCAAAGGCTTCTGCGGCCTCTTAATTGCACGGGGTTGCCCTCGCTAGCGGAGGAGATCTAATCGTGGTTCTTGCTAGTCACCAAGTTCGTTAGGAAAACACAAACGAGAGTGTCGTTAAAACTAATTAATTAGATAATGAATGTCAGGTGGCTCAGCGGGTTAAGGCGTTGGTCTCGTAAACGGAACGGTTGTGAGTTCGAACCCCGGCTGTGGCTATGTGATGTTGTGTCCTTGGGCAAGGCACTTCACCCTACTTGCCTCAGGGAGAATGTCCCTGTACTTACTGTAAGTTGCTCTGGATAAAAGCGTCTGATAAATGAATAAATGTAAAATGACTGTAAGGACTGTTGAAGTCTGACACACATCCCTGTTAATAAAACATGAGATACACACACTCAAACACACACACACAAAGACGTAACAGCGCAGGGTCAAAGGTCGCTTTCTCCGTCACAGTGAAGATGCACGGATGTACTTTGGTCCTTCATCGCATTTCAAAGGAAACCGAAAAAAACGACCCTATTAAGCGGAGCTGAAACATTCGGTGGCTGCCATCGTCACGACCCCCCCCCCCCCCCTCGCTCCATGTTCTCCCTCTCCCCCATTCATGATTACAGTAGGAGCATGCCTCACACACGTCACTCTGCCGAGGAACAATCGTGCCCATTGACCCTGGAGGAGGAGGCGGGGGTGGCCCTGACGTGACGGACGAGGCTGTTCGGCGCCCCCCCCCCGGGGGCAGGCACCACTGGGGGTCACCGGGGGGAGGGGGGTGGGGGGGGCCCCTGGCACTCGATAGTGTAGTCAGTGTACACAGGGAAGAAAGCACAAGCGCAGCCAGGCGTTGGTGTCAAAGGTCAAAGGCATTTACACGCGGGATGAATGACTCGGACAAATTCACACACACACACACACACACACACACACACACACACGGAAATCGGAGCGAGGCCCCTGCCTTGCGTCTTTGAACCGTGGATCGGTGGCGTCTGATAGATCTAACCGTCCGGGAACTCATGCATAACTCGGCACATTCTTACAGAGCACAGCAGTATCGGGACACGATGCGGTCAAACCCACTCGCTGTGGTGTGGGTGGGAACAGCACAGCCAGGCTTCCCCTGCTCGTAAAGTGGTACCTTCCTACTCAAAGGTAAACAGTGACTAGATTAGGATTTTTGGGTCAAACCATTAATATCAGAGGGGAGATTGAGTTTAAGCAGTTTGTCTTTTCTACTGAGGCCTGGCTTTAAAGGTCAAGACCAGCCCCCTGCAACAGACATGTGCAGAAGGAGACCCCGTTGTACCCCACTGTCATCCACGCCCTCGGGGTCTATCATCGCTCGGACGAAATCCAGCTCGACACCGTCGAGGAGAATCGGGAGATTTGGTGTTTTTGGACGGCAGCATCACGCAAGACGCTCATGTAGGTCAAAAAACAAATCCCTCGCCTCCAGCAGAGAATCCAGAACCTTCTTTCAGGATGGGGGGCGGTGTGGGGGGGGGTGGGGGGGGTGTTCCAGGTGCAGCGCTTCACCGTGGTAATCCTGCCTCAGCGTGACTAGGATCTTTACAGAGAATAGCTCCGAACGGAACCCAGATGGTGGGAGGCAGACTCACATAAAACACTGACGCACACACACACACACGGCAACGCAGAGACGCCGGCAGACGCACACACACATGCAAGTGCTGCTGAAGTGTTCTTACACACACACAAACTCCAACTTGTGGTTACTGAGGTACGGGCACACACACACGCACACACACGCACGCACACACACACACACGCGCACACACACACACGCACACACTCACACAGTGACTGACTGGAGGTGAGAACTGACTTGCAGCTCTTGGGTGGTCCTTGTGTAAAGATAAGACAGGCGTCCACAATGCTCAAAGTGGAAGCACAAGTTTGGTGCTGTTCGCTTCGGCCTGTCCCCCTGACATCCCTCTCTCTTCTTCCTCTCTCTTCCTCCTCTTCTCTCTCTCTCTCTCTACTACACTCTCTCTCCTGTGTTTTCCTCTCCTCCAACGCCACCCCTAACCCATCTCTCTCTCTCTCTCTCTCTCTCTCTCTCTCTCTCTCTCTCTCTCTCTCTCTCTCTCTCTCTCTCTCTCTCTCTCGTGGGAGATGACCTCGCCCCCTCCAGGATGCGTGTGGCTTCGTAGGCCGAGCTGGTCAGGCATGAAGAGGGAGAAGGTGGTTTCGACAGAAGACGAGGAAGACGTTGGAAAATGAAAACAGTTCATCTTTCCTTCATTTCCAAACCCCATCCTCCATGGTTCTCTATTTATCTATGGGAGGGGTAAGGTTCTTCCTCCTCCCCCTCTCTCCCTCTCTCTGTTTCATGTGGTTTGTGGAACAACAGTGTAACTCCGCAGTGTTCATGCTTTGATGTTTCACATTCACCAAACCGTCTTAAAGCGGAGGAGAAAAGCGAGGGTGAGTAAGACGCGGGAGGGAGATTTTGCGGCGGCGTCTCGCTCCCCCCTTTCTCTCCTCGCCTCCTCCTCCTCCTCCTCCTCCTCCTCCTCGCCCCTCTCCCCCTCGCTGGCACGGCATCTGACGTCTCCTCGGCAGAAAGACTAAATTCGGTTTCGCCTGTTAAGCCAGCCGTCAAAGCCCCGGCAAGAGGTCTCCCTCCCTCCCTCCCTCCCTCCCTCCCCTCGTTTTCATGGATGTAGCTGTGCCGTTGTGAAGCCTGCTTACGGGCTTTTCAAACAATAACAGTTCCCCCCCCCTCCCCCCCCCCCTCCCCGCACCCCCACACTTCCTCTGCCAGTGCCCCCCCATCACATGCCAGCCAGTCCTTTTTGGGGCCTTGAACCGACAACAAACAGGCTAAGCGGTTTCGCCGTCCAGCGAAAGTGAGGGCCCCCCCTACCACAAGCCCAGTGTAATTAAACTACATCTAATACTGTTATGTTTCCAGGTTGGAAAGGTCCCAGAGGATGGGGGGGTGGGGGGGATTTGGAGGCTTGCACCAAGGAGTGAATTCCCAGCAACCTTTGTTGGTCAAAGTAAAAATAGTTTACGAACCGACAACTGTGAATCGTGACTTGGTCTTTTTTCCTCGCCGAGTGAGGTGTGAGTTGCGATGTTTCGTGTTGAAAGCGTACAGAACTCCCGTATCTGCGCGTGGGACTTGTCCCTTTTTTCGAAAACGGGCTCCGACTCAAATCACGCCTTATTTCTCACATGAAGGAACGCCATGTTTTACTTGAACACGATCTCTTCCCCTCAGCGCGATTCCAGGGGCGTGCGTTTGATCCTGAGCGACAGTCACATGGTTGCCTACCAACTTGTTCCTGTCAGCGCTAATTACTTCTGGCACATTCCGCCTACAGCAACTTCTCGTACAGCCAAGTTACACATATGCGGTCTGAAGTATGAATAAAATGGGGGGGGGGGGGGGGGGGGGGACATCCTTTTCCAGCACAGCTCACCTTGTCATGTCCACCTCCATAAGGGTTCACTACTGGAGATGTGGTCCTCACTCCCTGCTATCCAGGCACCTCTTCGGTTGCAGGAAGGAAGAAAACATGAAAGAAATCATCAAAAAAGGAATCTTCAGAACTCAGCGAGCGACTTCCGGAATGCAAAGTTTCATCAGAAAACGCAGCCGAACTTGAACTTCTGGCGACTCGTCCTTCCCCACGGGCAAAGTTATCCTTTCAACTGGCTGTTGCCTTCGATGACGGAACAAACAATAACAACGCCAGCCAGCGCCATTTCAGCTGCGAACCGCCCGCCGACAACGAATACGCACCCGCGGACGAACAGGCCGATGTACGTTGAAGTTCTGGCGTTGCGCGTTAATGTTTAGGCGCCGTTTCATCGTGGCTCGCGTCCCCCTTGTATTCATGTCTACGAATAACGATGCGTCTGTTTTATGTGAGACTTTGTGAAAGTCTTAGTCCTCTACGTGACTTTCAGCCGCATGTGATTGGCTGTTGTTGAGAACGCCGTTTCAGAGAGACCAATCAAAGGTATGTGAGGTTTACCGACGCTGTGTTGGGGGACGCTGGGAACTCAACATGTCACCTGATGCTCAGTAACGAGCGCTGGAAGAGCAGCTACAGTACTCTGTCATGAAGGTAGAGGGTAGAGGTAGAAGGTAGAGGGGTTTTTAAGGGTCGTTCTCTGCTTACCATCAATGGCATTCTAGAAAAAAGAAACAGCACAGACGTAAAGTATGGACAAAGGGAGAGGGGGAGACAAGGAGGGAGGGAGGGTGAGACACACAGAGAGATATAGAGAGATACAGACAGACAGAGAGACAGATATACACAGACAGATGGAGTGGGAGACAGACAGACACACAGATATACACAAACAGAGACACACACACAGAGATACAGACGGACAGAGAGAGATACAGACAGACACACAGATATACACAAACAGAGACACAGAGAGAGAGAGAGAGAGGGAGAGAGGGTACCCAAAGCCTGAAATCCCCCACTGTCGACAGAGATGAAAGTGTCAGAGCAAAGCCAAATCACTTTATCAGGCCAAACAGCTCTGTTATTGTGGGCTGTGCTTCTGAAGCCACTCTACCAGTCACACTGTTCACGGAGAGACACAACAAGCAAGCTCGTCGGGCCTGCCTCACCAGCTGAGCACGGCTCCTGTAATCACCGCCATAATTTGGCTCTCCAAAACATCAAATGCGAGTTCTGAGCTGCTGGAATTTGCATTCGGAGCCCTTTCATCTGAGGAATTTTTTTCTCTTTCGGAAAACAAAAGCGCGAAACTCGCTACGCAAGAAAAAGCCGTGAAGGTTAGACTCTTTCGTTCCCCTCGCCCTTCCCCCCCCTCCACCCCCCCCCCCCCACAGCCCCGAACCAGCCTCTTTTTCCGCCCCCCCGGTTTATTGTGGCTACAGAGACGCCCACGCCAAGCGAACGTCATGCCGGCGCTGACCTTGCAAGCACGACGAGCGCAGACCGGGTCATTCGTTCACCAGCTCACCGGGCGGAGGGAATGTTTACGTTGCGATCGCTGTCTGAGGTTCGAGCGGAAGACGTTTTGGACCGGTGGGAGGAACTGGAATGAAAAATCCTTCCGAAAGGTTCGTGCGTCAAGGAATACGCAAAAAGAGTTCATAAGCAATGAGCAAAACTAAAACAACATTGAGCACTGTTGACCAGCGTCTACAGACAAATTCATTTACACCCCCCCCCCGCACCTTCACCATTCCTCTATCCTCTCTCTCTCCTTCTCTCTCTCTCGCTCTCTCTGTCTCTCTCTCTGTCTCTCTCCAGTCTCCCTCCCCCCTCCCTCTCTCTTTTTCTCTCTGTCTCTCTCTCGGTCTGTCTCTCTCTCTCTGTCTGTCTGTCTCCGGTCTCCCTCCCCCCTCCCTCTCTCTGTCTCTCTCTGTCTCTCTCTCTCTGTATGTCTCTCTCCGGTCTCCCTCCCCCCTTTCCTCCCTCTTTCTCTCTCTTTAGTCGCTTGAATATGAACTATTTTCTTGCTCATTCATGCGAACTGACTTTCAACAACAGCAATTAACCCGGGCCCTAGTTCACTTGAAGTGAAGCTGGGCAGATAATGAAGACATCCCAGCAGGGTCCTCTCAAACTCCCTCCTTTGTCAGGGTGACATGGTCTCATGGCTTGTTGACATTGTTGTCAGTGGAATGTGACAGAGTCAGGCTAACTAAGGGCCTGCCGACACGCTGGCCGTCTGTACTGGAGGCTAGCTAGATAGGGAAACGAGTCAATGGATGCGAGTCTGAAAGGACATGGTGATGTGAGGAGTTAAGGTCACTTGTGGTGTGTGTGTGTGTGTGTGCGTGTGTGAATGAGAGGTTAGGGAATCGGGCTAGTAATCAAGAAGGTTGCCGGCCGGTTCGATTCCCGGCCGTGCAAACTGACGTTGTGTCCTTGGGCAAGGCACTTCACCCTACTTGCCTCAGGGGGGAATGTCCCTGTACTTACTGTTAGTCACTCTGGATAAGAGCGTCTGATAAATGACAAAAATGTAAATGTATGTGTGTGTGTGTGTATGGAGGTGTGTGTGTGTGGATGTGTGTGTGTGTGTGTGTGTGTGTGTGTGGATGTGTGTATGTGTATGGAGGTGTGTGTGTATGTGTGTGTGTGTGTGTGTGTGTGTGTGTGTGGATGTGTGTATGTGTATGGAGGTGTGTTTGTGTGTGTGTGCGTGTGTGTGTGTGTGTGGTACCAACCTCGTCTTGGTATCTTGGGCTTCCTCAGTTCATTCCCCAGTCTGGATGGAGGTTCTGGAGTCATCTTCTCTCCAAAGCCTCCCAAGACTCTGATGGTACTGTGGCGGAGTACGGCAGATCTGAGGAGAACACAGAAGACCCTCTTTCATTCTCCAGCTTCAGGAGGCGCAGAGAAGAAGCAGCTGTTTGAAAACAGTCTGTAAACTTTGGAACGAACGGATGATTGATATGCTAGTCGATCTCCCTTGTGTGACGAGCAGACTCCTATCTTTCCACTCAACGTCGACCTGAAATGGATGAAAACAACCGCAGAACGTTCTCACCCCCCCCTCGATTGCGCGTCAGGCGGCAAACTCTGACCCGGAGATTCATCGGAGATGCGCAAACATGATATATTCATGTATATATATTCCCCCGGAAGCCATCTTGGACAGTGACACATCAATCGCTTGGTGTGGGGAGAGAGGGGGGGGGGGGGGATGTTTACGTAAATAGTCCAGACCGTCCGAGCGAGACATCTGAGCGAGGCATCTCACCAGCTTCACCTCCTCACCTCTCCGTGGAAGAGACCAGAGTAGAGGCGGAAAACTCCTGGAGAGAGACGTCGGAATCCTATCTTGCTCTCACCCGGTTTCGAATGCGTCATCGAGCTTCGCGGTGAGATGAAAAGCAGGAAGGCCGTTCTGTTTGAAATCCTCCTCCGAGTTCCCCCCCCCCCCCTCCTCAAAAAAACTGGACCGTTTCGCTTCAACATCAGCCAGGAAGCGCAGTGCGAGGCCATGGCTTTACGCTCTGGGCATTTCATTATTTAACGCGTGTAAACTTTGGAGGAACAATGTTTGCTCGGATACACGGGGTGCGTGGGTGGGAGCGAGCGCTTGGAACCACCACAGGAGAGATCAGCCTTATTTTCTCCGTAGGAGGACCACATAAAAGTGGAAATAACGCCCATTATTATGGCGCAACAACATCTGACTTCTCGTCTAATCATTTTGCGTATAACTTGATCGCGGCGCTTAACCAGCTGACCTTGTTCGGCTAATTGCGTTGGCATTGTTTTTCGCTGCTAATTAGTGAACCCTGGCTCAGCGGATCATTATCTGTCTGAACTAATTACTTTTTCCATAGTTCTTCCATTAAGTCTGTAACTTCTTTTTTATTTCGTTGACTTTACAGCCTGGCCCCAGCAGGCGTTCGTCTACAGTGTTTACACTGCCTGGCCACACGGTGCGGTCAAATGGAGTCAGATGGAAATGCGACGAACCTGAACCTTCATCGCCGATCAACTCGCTGCCCACAACATCACAGAGAAGCCTCGAGGCCGGTGCTTTATATTCATGTCTTCGGTTTGAACCAGCGAGGAGAGAAGAATTTGGCATGTTGTCAATAGATCTTTAGTCCTCGGAGAGCGAAGGGGGCGATGCCTTTAGAATTCATGACCTTTCACGCTTTCTAAGAAGCCTTTGATGTTACATTTGTTACTATTATGTAACCTGATAAGATGATGTTTTTTTTGTTGTTGTTGTCGATCAAAGTAGACCCATTAGCCAGTTGTCAGAGCAAGGAGGTGCCTGATTATAACTTAACACGCTAATCGCTAGCGCAGATTCCAATGGAACGCTTGTTCTTAAGGACCCTGAGTTTTTTTCAGTGTCTTCCACTGAACTCCTGTAGAAAACGATGGTCTAATCCAGGTGGTCGGCAACCCTGGTCCTCAGGAGCCACTCTCCTGAAGATTTGAGCTGTTTCCCTGCTTTAGCACACCTGACTCTAATGAAGGGTCGTTATGAGGCTTCCACAGAGCTAGATAACGACCCTTCATTAGAATCAGGTGTGCTGGAGCAGGGAAACGTCTCAAATCTTCAGGACAGCGGCTCCCTAGGACCTGGGTTGCCTACCCCTGGTCGAAACCCACTCAAAAATGAGCTCTCGTGACCATCATGTTCTCCGGATGAGAGGACGTGTATGTACGTACGCCCTTCCGCAAGTCCATCATGCAACGCTGTACGCACACAACCAAGAAAAACAACCAACGCAAATGCTCTGTGGCAACATCTTCACTCCATGTTGTCACCCAAGGCACTGCTTGTTTCATTTTTTCCCCCCTCTTCGCTTTCGCAACGGCTATTATCGTACCATTCGATGGGGTTCTGCTACGCAAACCAGAAGCAGAGGGTGCGGAATAAGAGTCGGTTCCCAACCAGGAGAAGGAGAAGCATAACTGTTGACGGTGTTCTCCTCAGACAGAGACACGGGATAATGCGGAACACATGGCGGACACCGGGGGGATTCTCACACGTGGAAAAGACAGACCCCGACGGGTTTTTATTCGTCTTCTTCTCCCCTTCCCTCTCTCCCTTCCGTCGGTCTCAACACGAACGCCTTTTTCTCCGCCGTTCAGGGCGAACGCGCCTGAGGCCGACGTCGAGACGTCCAGACCGAGGAGGTCGCAGCAGAATCAGAGGCGGGGAGGAAGACGGAGAAAGGGAAGGTCAGGTTGAACCGCATTTCCCAGGTGGCACAGCTGGGAACTGCGACAACCAAGGGACAAGCGCAAAGACGAGACCAGGAGACACACGAGACAAACCTAGTGAGGGAGCCAGGTGGCTGAGCGGTTAGGGAATCGGGCTGGTAATCGGAAGGTTGCGAGTTCGAAAACCCGGCTGTGCCAACATGACGTCGTGTCCTTGGTGCAAGGCACTTCACCCTGCTTGCCTCAGGAGGGAATGTCCCTGTACTTGCTGTAAGTCGCTCTGGATAAGAGCGTCTGATAAGTGACTGAGTATAAATAAACGTCCAATGAGGAAGATTAATCCGATGACGCAGAACGTCGCTGAACGAGGGAGAGAACGACTTCAGGTGAGAGGGGAAAGCGTCACAAGACGAAATCACGAGCGCGACTGCTGCGACGGATCTTTTCATACGTACTTCGAAAAGTATGACGTACTTTATAAAGTATGCTGAACTTTTAAAAAAGATTTAACGAGGAAGTTTGCTCGCATGAGGGGGATTAGTGAGCTCCCCCCCCCCCCCCCCCCCCGAGTTGGGGAAGGGAGGGATCTGAAAGGCACGCAGGGTCACCCCCCCAGACCCCCCACCCCCCCCAGACCCCCCCACCCCCTCAGACCCCCCACCCCCCCCAGACCCCCCACCCCCCAGACCCCTCAGACCCCCCACCCCCCCAGACCCCCCAGCCCCCTTCCACCAGGTGAGATTTCTGCAGACGTGTAGAGGCGAGGGGGTGAAACCTAAGCGGGGTCTTGGATATATGTTTGGACTACGCTGCCTTGTTCATTTGTTTTACCTTCGCCGCCATTCTGTGCGTCTCCTCCACTTCCATTTATTTGTTCTAGCGTTAGCCACATCTGACTTCGGCCGAGGCAGATATATGTTTGAACAAGGACTGTGGAGGGCCTGGAAGGGTGGGGGGGGGGGGGGGGGGGGGAACATGTTTACCTTAGCTGGGTTATCAGACCGGGCTGCCACCATCGCTGCTGCCTCATCTGGCGGTGTAAGGCCTCGAATCCTCCTCTACCTGCCTCCGATCCACAGTCTGGACACCCGGAGAGAGAGAGAGAGAGAGAGAGAGAGAGAGCAGGGACAGGAAGAGGAGAGACCGAAAAAAGAGAGGAGGGAAGTGAAACGGAGGGAAGAGAAAGCGAGGAATGGAAAAGTAAAAAGTGGAAATGGAGAGAAGACAGAGAGAGAGATAGAGAAAGACAAAGAGAGAGTTAATTACATGGAATCCAGGAACGAAAAAGAAAAGTTGAAATGGAGGGGAGACAAAGTGAGAGAGGAAGAGAGAGAGAGAGAGAAAGACAAAGAGAGAGAGAGAGAGAGAGAGAGAGGGAGGGAGAGAGAGAGAGAGAGAGAGAGAGAGGGAGAGAGAGAGAGTCAGTTACATGGCGCAGGATCGCTTTACAGGAAGCGCGCGCCCGGACACTGTGGCTGTTGACCGTGGCGTGGGGGGCCCAGGCCCCCCTGTTTCGGCCGGGCTGTGTTGGTCTGTGACACCGCGGAGCACCGGGCGTCTCGCCAGACCCCACGCCCCTTTGAGGCTGCCCAAACAGCGTAGGGGTCAGGCTTTGATCGCCGGCCAACTATTCATCTCAAAAGGAAGAGGAAGAGCAACAGAAAAACACAGAGAGAAGAGACGAGAGAGAGAGAGGGGGGAGAGAGAGGGGGAGAGAGAGGGGGAGAGAGAGAAAATAAACTGCTGCTGCCAATTATTGGAAAAACATCAAGGTCTTTTCTCTGTGTAAAGAGAAAACGGGAAAGAGAAAGACGAGGAGAGCGGGGGGAGGGGGAGGGGGGGGGAGAGAGCGAGGGGAGGGGGGGAGACAGCTGTTTGATGCCTTGACTGGGTGTAAGTGAGGGGATTTCGGTGATTGAGGCGAGGAGGGGAGTTGACCTGGGGAGAGATGATTACAGGCAGGTAACTTCTCCTTGTCCGCCAGGTCTCTTGTCTACCTTTCTCTCGCTGTCGGTCTACCTTCCTCTTATCTCTCTGGTCTTTCAGCCCCCCCCCCTCTCGTCTCTCTCTCATTCTCTCTCTTTTTCCCTTCTCCCTGCTATCGGTCTAGCCTCCATATCTTTCTCTCTCTCTCTCTCCCCCGTCTGTCTCTCTCTCTCTCTCTCTCTCTCTCTCTCTCTCTCTCTCTCTCTCTCCGTCTTCTCTCTCTCCCTCTGTCTCTCTCTCTGTCTCTCCCTGTCTGTCTCTCTTCTCTCTCTCCCTCTGTCTCTCTCTCGGTCTCTTATCTCTTCGCTCTCCATCTCTCTCTCTCTCTCTTTTTTTCTCCCTCCCTCTCTCCCTCTCTCCCCCTCCTCTGCTCTGTCATCGCTCGCCCCTCCCTCACTCTGTTCTCATCGTCAGTGCGTCCCTCAAACTGTCAGACAATGACAAACGAAGGTCGTCGACACACACGCACACACGCACATCTTGTTCCACACAACTAGAACGTCCGCTGACCTGTCCCAGCACACAGAACCTTAACTCAGGGGCGGAACACGTCAACGGAACGGTGGAACGCCGAAACCAAACACAGCAGAGGATTAAAGTGTTTGCTGTAACCAGCTGAAAGCCAAACATCGTGTCCATGCGGTGTGTTGACAACACGCTAAATGTCAGTTTGTGTTTTTCCACTCGAAGCGCTTCAGGTTTCCCCCCCCCAAAACCCTCAATGTCATGTATGTTGTCGTGGATTAAATGAGAGTTTGAGACCTCTGGTTGAAGGGTTCAGATGATTTAGCTTCAGTTGGATGCTTCCGGCTCATTCTGAAGGAGATGGTGGTGACATAACCCACATTTTAGCTTCAGGGAGCTCTTCCTCGAGGGCTTAATGACACCTGCGCCGGTTGAACAAGCTGACATTTGACACTAACGTCTAACGATACCTGTTCGGAGAGGGAATTATGCAAAGCTTCAAACGAATCCACGGTTGACAGAGAAAGGAAAGTCAGACGCACACGCAGGGATACGTGTTGACTCTAACGCTCCCAGACCAGCGCTTCTAGAAGAGTCCGAGATACGACTAACGCCTCCCACTTCCTCCTCCTTATCTTTCCTTCGTCCTTGTGAGGAAAAAAAAAAGAGGACAAGACAACAGTGAGCATCTTATCAAGGACGAGGCGTTCTCTCTCTCCTTCTCCCTCTCTCTTTCTCTCCCTCCCTCTATCTCCCTCCCTATCTATCTCCCTCTCTTTCTCTCTCTCCCTCCCTATCTCTCTCTTCCTCTCTCCCTCTCTTTCTCTCCCCCTCCCTCTCTCTCCTCCTCCCTCTCCCCTCCCTCTCTCTCTCTCCCTCTTTCTCTCTCTCCCGCTCTCTCTTTCCCTTTCTCCCTCCCTCCCCCTCTTCTCTTTCTCACTCCTCCTTTCCTCTCCCTCTCTCTCTCGCTCGCTCTCGTTTGGCTCCTCTATCTCTCCCAGGGTTGTCTCTTGTTTCGGTTGTTCCAGGTCCTCTGGAGTCTCTGTGCTGAGAGAGAACCTAACACAACATTAGAACACCCTGCAGGCTTTTAAACACTTGTCATTTTGCACCCTTTGTTACCATAGTAACCATAGATACCCCTGTTTCTGGCTTCAAACCGTGTGTTCTCCTTCCGTTACGCTCACCAGTAACTGAGAGAGAGAGAGGAAGGGGGGAGAGAGGGAGGGAGAGTAAGAGAGAGAGATGGAAAAGGGGAGAGGAAAGGAGGGGAGAGTGAGGGAAACTCGAGTCAATTAGGGCAAAGGAGGGGAAGGAGTGTGGGGGGGGGAGGGGGCGGGGTGATCAAAAGAAGTCCGTTTAAAAATCCAATTTGCTGTGGGGGGGGTGGGGGGGGGGGGGGCGGGGGGAGGGGCGGGGAGGGGGCGAGACGAGGCTGGTGAGTGACGGACAGACGCTGGCCTCGCCTCTCCCCCCCCCCCGTGAAATATTGACCATCTCCTGTGTCCGGGCTGGAAACTGCGGCGTCGGGGGGGGGGGGGGGGGGGGGGGGGGGGGGGTGCTGCTTAAGAAGTCGCCTTTGAAGTCGCGCCGCCGCGATTCCACGGATTATCTGGCGCTTTTTCACACGCGAGAACCTGTGTGCGTGCGTGCGCGTTGTGTTTGTCGGGGGCGTGGGCGTGTCTCTGCGTGTGTACTTGCTGAGGGTGTGTATGTGTGTGTGTTTCATCCCAGTCCCAGACACACACACACACACAAACACACACACACACGTACTAAAATGAACAGATTGGCCCTCAGATTGCCTGGAGGTACATGAGGCCAAACTCAAAAAAACCTCCCACCGCTCGTTGTGATCGATGTGGAATTCACACAGAGCCTTTCATGTGGAAGAAAACAATAAAATGACCCCCCCCCCCCCCCCGAACCTTTGACAAGCTGCCAAGAGTTCACGAAACACAGGATGGTGAAGTCACCGCCCAGCACGACGACGCTAAGTGGACAGCGTTCTCAGACTAGACGAGCCAGGTGGATCCTCGTTCCCCGCTTTCTAGAACGCCGTAGAAACGAGAGACGACGGGAACCGGGTCCTCGAAACGCTCTCGAGACTCGGGAGGACTAAAGGCTGGCGGTCGTTCGTGAGGGAGAAAAGAAGAAGAAGACCGTTGGAAAATCTTTCTTTGGTTTACCACACACACTGGATTCAGGTCGCACCCTACACACCCAAGGCTCATCCTGGGGAGGAAATGATATCATGGCGTGCCAACGGACTGGCATGTCACGCACCAACATAATACGTACAGCTCTGTAAGAGGATAAAACTCCACACCAAAGACTGGCATCAAAGAGAAGGAGGATGGGAGAGAGATTTTCCGAAGATGAAAGCGAGGGGGGATATTCTCTCTCCTCTCTTCATGGCTCATCTCCCTCTCTCTCTCTCCCTCCCTCTCTCTCTCTCCCTCTCTGTTGTCTCTCTCTCTCTCTCAATCTTACTCCCAAAACCAGCAAAAGCCTTGAAGTCGCACTGCACTTTTTCTAGTGGAGCAAAGGAGATAGAGGGAGAGAGATGGGGGGGCTGGGGGGGACGGGGAGGGAGGGAGAGGGGGGGGTTATTTACATCCTACGCCTTGTTATTTGGTCTGTCACTTCTGATTTTCAAGCCCCGCCATCCTCCTTAACTCGCTTCTGTCACTCTCGCACGCTCGCAGTCCGAAGCTTGTATCGGCTGTGGTAATTACAAAGTGACAGCTTTCGAATTCGCCACGCAAACAACTAGCCAGTCCCCTGCACGCACACACACACACACACACAGACACACACATGCACACACTGTTCATTAAAGAGGGCAATCTCAACATTACAAGCTGGTTAGCTTGCCTGATGGAGTTTTTCCTTTGCTGCGACACCGGATCAGATCTTTACTAGAGCCATTAGCTGGGTTCTCCGGCTCGTATGTGTGTGTGTGTGTGTGTGTGTGGTGGAGTGTGTGTGTTCAAATCACACTCTCTGAACATCATTTTTGCCGCTGACATAATACTTATTTGATGTAAATGGCCTGTAATGTAGTAGTGTGCATGTCGGGACCAATTCTATCCCCAGGTTTCCTTCTCTACCTCCTCTTCCTCCAGCCCTCTACTGTTTCTCTACAGGCCGAATCGCTGGAGTCCGTCCGTGTCCCGGACACCCAGGGCCCCCTCCTCCAGGCCGGCCCCGGTGGGACCCCTCCGCCCAGGCACACACGGGCCCTTTCTCGGGCCCCCAACAAGTTCCAGGTCCCTGGTGAAGGGAGAACTCTTCCTGGGCTGATTGAAAGCCTGTCGGTCTGAGTTCTAAGGTCCCTGGGCCAGAACACGGTCTTCCATTGGCAGTAGCGCTTGATTCGGACCCTGACTTGTAAACCTTATCTCTCCCCCCCCCCCCCCCATGGTTAAGAGATCAAGCTTGCTTGGCCAAACAGTACGTTCAACAGCGGGGAAAGAGGGATGTTTTGTGGATCGCGATACGGAAACGCGCAGGTAAGCGCCCCCCCACACACACACACACACACACACACGGACCCTCGGAGATACACACGCAACACACACGAACGCACGCGCTACAGCAGGCGCACACGCTCGCTCCCTCCCTCCCCCTGTGCCACCGCGAGTAGGTGACGAGGAAAAAAAAACATCTTTGATCTTTTTTCCCACCCAGATGCATTTTGCTTTCTTATAATCCATGACAACACGTAATGTGATTTGGTGTATCTCTAAATGGCAGGAAAACCGCTATCTGACAAAAATAAATAAGTTATCCAACGGCGGCGAAGGACGTGGAGGAGGAAGGAGGGATGGGGGGGGGGATGAGACACCAACCTGGCAACAAAGAAACACAAATCATCCAATCATCTTTCAGGATATATTGGTATGGCGGAGAACGCAAAACCACAGCGTAACTAGAACCTTCCACGTCTCAATTTCCACAGAACCCATCCAATCCCGGGTGGAACAGTTCTCTGAAAACAGGGGTGGCTGGTGCCCTATCTTAAATACATAAATAAGCTCTTTCACAGCTCCTGGAGAGATTTCCCCCCCCTGAATCTCCATCAGCTCTGATTCAAACTCATCAGGAGCTTCCTCAGTCTAGTCCAGGTGGTAGGCGACCCAGGTCCTAGGGAGCCGCTGTCCTGAAGATTTGAGATGTTTCCCTGCTCCAGCACACCTGATTCTAATGAAGGCTCGTTATCAAACTTTGTGGAAACGACTCTTCATTCGTATCAGGTGTGTTGGAGCAGGGAAACAGCTCAAATCTTCAGGACAGCGGCTCCTGAGGACCAGGGTTGCCAACTTCTGGTCTAGTCTCTGAGCTGTGTGTGCAATCCCTGTGTCTGTAGAACACAGACTGTGACTGTGTGGAGCCCTGTGTCTGTAGAACACAGACTGTGACTGTGTGGAGCCCTGTGTCTGTAGAACACAGACTGGTGACTGTGTGGAGCCCTGTGTCTGTAGAACACAGACTGTGACTGTGTGGAGCCCTGTGTCTGTAGAACACAGACTGTGACTGTGTGGAGCCCTGTGTCTGTAGAACACAGACTGTGACTGTGTGGAGCCCTGTGTCTGTAGAACACAGACTGTGACTGTGTGGATCCCTGTGTCTGTAGAACACAGACTGTGACTGTGTGGAGCCCTGTGTCTGTAGAACACAGACTGTGACTGTGTGGAGCCCTGTGTCTGTAGAACACAGACTGTGTGGAGCCCTGTGTCTGTAGAACACAGACTGTGTGGAGCCCTGTGTCTGTAGAACACAGACTGTGGACTGTGTGGATCCCTGTGTCTGTAGAACACAGACTGTGACTGTGTGGAGCCCTGTGTCTGTAGAACACAGACTGTGACTGTGTGGAGCCCTGTGTCTGTAGAACACAGACTGTGACTGTGTTGGTCTTCCAGCACAGTAGGATTCAGAATGGTGTGTTCTCTCTCCCTTCGTCTCATACCTGGGGTTTGCAGAGCCTGTCTTAACCAGACGCTCCTAAAGATGCGTGTCATGCACACTTTGATTAGGTTTACATTTACATTCAGTCATTTATCAGACGCTCTTATCCAGAGCGACTTACAGTAAGTACAGGGACATTCCCCCTGAGGCAAGTAGGGTGAAGTGCCTTGCCCAAGGACACAACGTCATGCAGCCACAGCCGGGATTCGAACTTGCGACCATCCGATCACTAGCCCAGCTCCTTAACCGCTGAGCCTCTGATCGATTCTGCGACCACCTGCTGTGCGTCACGAACTTTGACCCCTGATCCAGGGAGCCCCTTATCTACATCGACCAATTAGTGTGCGATACCTCATCGAGGGCGGGGCAAGGGCTCACTTAAACACATCCCAGGGGCAAACGGAGCCACTCCCACTCAATCCAGTACTTCCTGAAAAAGTGATTGGAGGCAGGGAAGAAAGTGTGAGATGAAGAGAGCAACACAGAGAGAGATAAAGAGAGAGATTTTGCGTTTGTCTTTTTCCTTGCTTGCTCTCTGCTCTTCTTCAGTGTGTTCCCTGGCTTGTTAAGTATGGCAGCCCATTCCCTCCTCTCATTCCACATCCTCCTTCACAGATGTTTTCAGGGGCAGCAACCTTGGACACACACACACACACACATTACAGACACACACTTTTTTCATCTCCTTAAGCTTAGCCCCCACCCCTCTCTGCGTCTATCTTCCCCTCTCTCTGTCTCTGTTCTCTCTCTCTCTCTCTCTCTCTCTCTCTCTCTCTCTCTCTCTCTCTCTCTCTCTCTCTCTCTCTCTCTCTCTCTCTCTCTCTCTCTCTCTCTCTCTCTCTCTCTCTCTCTCTCTCTCTCTCTCTCTCTCTCTCCTCCCTCCCTGGGCTTCAACCTTACTTTACCTTCCCCTGCTCCAGAAGGAGGAGGAGGAGGAGGAGGAGGAGGAGGAGGCTTTCTTCTTTCCTCCCCTGGAACACCGTGTGTTCGTCCATCCTGGCTGGACGCAGGAAGCGCTAACAAGCTGTGTGTTCATGTCCAACTCTCCCAGTTGAAAACAGCAGGAGTCATGTGGAGGAGTCTGTTAAGGTGTCGGGCTGGTTGTCAGGGGAGTCATGTGGAGGAGTCTGTTAAGGTGTCGGGCTGGTTGTCAGGGGAGTCATGTGGCTGAAGCGGTTAAGGTGTCGGGGTTCATGATTGGAAGGTTGTGAGCTCGATTCCCCGGCTGTGGCTGCATAAATAAATATTTATTGAGCAAATGCTTTCATCCAAAACTATTTACAGCAAAGTACAGGGACAATCCCCCTGAGGCAAGTAGGGGTGAAGTGCCTTGCCCAAGGACACATCACATCACATAGCCACAGCCAGGAATCGAACTCACAACCATCCGATTATGAGACCTTTACCTGCTGAGCCACCTGACTCCCCCATGACGTTGTGTCCTTGGGCAAGACACTTCACCCTACTTGCCTCAGGGGGGAATGTCCCTGTACTTGCTGTAAGTCTCTCTGGATAAGAGCGTCTGATAAATGACTGAGTGTTAAAGGAACTGAAGGAGGCAGGAACCGCACACCCACTTCAAAACATGCGGTTTGACACGCAGGGAATACACAACACAGCTGTGCTGGTGGAGTGTTAAGGCTGGTTCCTGGAGAGAGCCCCCCTACCCCCAGCCCCCCCCTACCCCCAGCCCCCCGCTGCCCCCCCTACCCCCAGGCCCCCCCTACCCCCCAGCCCCCCCCTACCCCCAGCCCCCGCTGCCCCCCCAGCCCCCCCCTACCCCCAGGGACCCCTACCCCCAGCCCCCCCCTACCCCCAGCCCCCCCCTGCCCCCAGCCCCCCCCTACCCCCCAGCCCCCCCCCTGCCCCCCAGCCCCCCTGCAGGGCCCAGGGAATGAAACTCCTCTGCTTCCCTGACCAGGGTTGGGGTCCCTGCTTGAAAAAGCAGCGAGTGAGGGGATGGAGGGAGGGACGGGAGGTGAGGGAGGAGAGATGAAAGGTGAAGCCAGCAGGAGAGGAGATGAAGGGAGGAGGGGAATGAGAGAGGAGAGTAAGGGGTCATGGTGGAGGGAGGGAGGGAGGGAGGGAGGGAGGGAGGGAGGGAGGGAGGGAGGGAGGGGAATGAGAGAGGAGAGTAAGGGGGTCATGGTGGAGGGAGGGAGGGAGGGGAGCGGAGGAGAGGACGGCTGTGTTTTAACCGCAGAGATATCTGGATGGACAGGTGCTTTCCCAGTGGGCCGAGGGGAGAGACTCCGAGCTGAGCTATCTCCTCAGCTGGTACCTTGATCTGCAGCCATCTCTCTGCATGGGGTTCCTCACCATGAAGACCCCCCCCCCCCCCCCCCCCCCACTGGTTGATGGATGCGTGTACCCCAACGGGTTTAATATCCGAGCCAATAGCAGTTCTTTATCCCTCTCCTTTGCCCCGCCCACACCCTAATCTAGACCAATGGGCCTCACTGTCGCCCGCCGTGTCGAAAGCGAATGGAAGTAATTCAATCAGACACCTGCTGCTTCTAGACTTGGGATTTCAATGCCCTTTTCATGGAACATTTTCAAAATGTCACAAAGTATTAATCAGCAGGAAATTAGAAGGAAAACACATTTGTGCTACGGAAAACAATGGAGCTGTATTGATTAGAAAAAATGAGCTTGAAGTTTGGGAAAACAGAAGTTTGACTGTGTGTGTGTGTGTGTGTGTGTGTGTGTGTGTAGGATTGGAGACTGTGTGTGTGTGTGTGTGTGTGTGTGTGTGTGTGTAGGATTGGAGACTGTGTGTGTGTGTGTGTGTGTGTGTGTGTATGTGTGTGTGTGTGTGTGTAGGATTGGAGACCGTGTGTGTGTGTGTGTGTGTGTGTGTGTGTAGGATTGGAGACCGTGTGTGTGTGTGTGTGTGTGTGTGTGTGTGTGTGTGTGTGTGTGTGTGTGTGTGTAGGATTGGAGACCGTGTGTGTGTGTGTGTGTGTGTGTGTAGGATTGGAGACCGTGTGTGTGTGTGTGTGTGTATGTGTGTGTAGGATTGGAGACCCTGTGTGTGTGTGTGTGTGTGTGTGTGTGTGTGTGTGTGTGTGTGTGTGTAGGATTGGAGACCGTGTGTGTGTGTGTGTGTGTGTGTAGGATTGGAGACCGTGTGTGTGTGTGTGTGTGTGTGTAGGATTGGAGACCGTGTGTGTGTGTTTTCCAGCGTTGCCAGTTAGCAGCATCTGAGCCTGGTCCTGTCTGACCCTGCCAGTGTCCACAGAACTGGCCTGGCTCTGGCCCTGACCGTCTGACTGGCAGGATGGCAGGGCTATCTGCCCACACACACACACACACACACACACAAACACACTCACACACACACACGCTGCGTAAATACAAGACATAGGTGATGTTAGGACAGCGCTTATTTAATGGAGTGTGTGTGTGGGTGTGTGTGTGTGTGTGTGTGTGGGTGGGTGTGTGTGGGTGTGGGTGTGGGTGTGTGTGTGTGTGTGTGTGTGTGTGTTGGTGTGTGTCCGCTCACGGATGACAGTGCGGATGAAGCCTGGGTTTTTTCGTTTGATGTTGAAATGGAAACTGAAGACGTGATGAGGCGATTGATCTCAGCATCACAATCCCCTCAAGACTGTGCTTATCCTGTCTCATTTCCTCTCTCACTCCTCTCTCTCATCCCCCTCTCTCTCTCACTCCTCTCTCTCATCCCCCTCTCTCTCCCTCTCTCACTCCTCTCTCTCATCCCCCTCTCTCTCCCTCTCTCACTCCTCTCTCTCATCCCCCTCTCTCTCCCTCTCTCACTCCTCTCTCTCATCCCCCTCTCTCCCTCTCTCTCTCACTCCTCTCTCTCATCCCCCTCTCTCTCCCTCTCTCACTCCTCTCTCATCCCTCCCTCTCTCATCCCTCCCTCTCTCAGTCCTCTCTTTCTCATCCCTCTCTCTCTCTCATCCCTCTCTCATCCCTCCCTCTCTCTCCCTCTCTCAGTCCTCTTTCTCATCCCTCTCTCTCTCTCATCCCTCTCTCATCCCTCTCTCTCTCATCCCTTCCTCTCTCTCCCTCTCTCAGTCCTCTCTTTCTCATCCCTCTCTCTCATCCCTCTCTCATCCCTCTCTCTCTCATCCCTCTCTCTCTCATCCCTCTCTCTCATCCCTCTCTCTCTCATCCCTCTCTCTCATCCCTCTCTTTCTCATCCCTCTCTCTCTCATCCCTCTCTCTCTCATCCCTCTCTCTCATCCCTCTCTCTCATCCCTCTCTCTCTCATCCCTCTCTCTCATCCCTCTCTCTCATCCCTCGCTCCGTGCACCTGTTACTCTTCCCTCTCCTCCCCTCATCCTGACTTCCTCCCCACATTTCTTTTTTATTTTCTCACTTTTACTTCCCCTCTCTGTCTTTACCTGTCTGTTCCCTCATAATCTCCTCTTCTTTATCGCAACTTTCCCCCTCCCTCCCCCTCCTCTTCCCTCCCCTCCTCTCCCCTCCCCTCCCCCCCCCCTTCCTCTCCACCTAACAGTAGATGAGCACTGTGAGCTGGAGGCAACAGCAGGCACCTGGCCCCCTCAGAGAGAGATACCCAGCAGGGTACCCAGAGTCT
Source organism: Neosalanx taihuensis (assembly GCA_030340665.1). Lineage (NCBI taxonomy): Eukaryota > Metazoa > Chordata > Actinopteri > Osmeriformes > Salangidae > Neosalanx > Neosalanx taihuensis. The sequence continues at coordinate 8,262,056 of CM059314.1, forward strand.
GTCCCCCCCTGTACGCCCTGGGACTGCTCCAGAAAGAGAGAGATGAAAAACAGGGAGCTACTGGAGTAGGGGGTGGGGGAGAGGGGGTGGGAGAGAGGGGGTGGGAGAGAGGGGGGGAAATAGATGGGGAGAAACAAGCTTGGGGAGGGGAGACGAGCGCTGGATGACATCCAGCTGTAGGTTTTCTTGGAAGAGTTCCTGGGAGTCATGTGGCGCAGTCGGATAGGGAGTCAGGCTAGTCATGAGAAGGTACCCGGTTCGAACTCCGGTTGTGCCATCAGAATGTTGTAGTCCTTGGGCAAGGCACTTCACCCTACTTGCCTCAGGGGGGAATGTACCTGTACTTACTGTAAGTCACTCTGGATAAGAGCGTCTGTTCGATGGCTTAGTGTTGAATGAATTTGTCTTGTTCTCCACCCCTGCGGAGAAAGACAGGCGGGCGACAGGCGGGCGATAGGCGGGCGACAGAGGGGCGTGTTCCGAATCTGGGATGGTTTAAGGGACAGCGGTGGAAATGAGGGAGGGATGGATGGATTGGCGTGATCTAAGGGGAGGCTTAGAGAGTAGAAAAACTGATAGGTGTTGTGAACAAATCTTAAGAAAGGTGTGCAGACCCATCTAGCCATCTCTCTCTCTCTCTGTCAGTCTGTCCTCTTTTCTATCCATCCATCTCTCTACAACAACCTTTAATTCATCTACCTGATGCGGCGGAGAGGATCCTCAATCGTTTCATCATGCTTGGCTTCTCAGAGAGGAGTTACCTGAGCTTGATGACACCGGGCGTCCCAACCGAGAACAGAGCTGTGCGCTGGAGCGGTGATGAATCGCTGCCACCTGCCTCATTTTTCACAAGGATCGCATCATCGTCAGACACACATGCCCCCCCCCACACACACACACACACACACACACGCCACACACACACACACGCCACACACACACACACGCCACACACACATCCCCGTCCACGGTGATAACAAGAACAAACGCTGACCCTTCCAGAAAGAGAGAGATGGAGAGGTGGAGCGAGAGATGGATGGGGGGAGAGAACGAAAAGGGATGAGGTTGGATGAAAAGAGTAAAAAAAAAAAAAAAAAAAAAAAAAAACATAATAATAAACCGACAAGCTGAAAAGTGAGAGGAGAAAAGGCGGGAGAACGACGAGCTGGCGGTTTCGGAGAGGGAAGCGCTCGCACGCTTTCAAGGTCAAAGAAGCGCATCGCGAAACCGCTGAGGGGCATTGTGCATCAAACGTTGAGCGGGACAACGTTTTTTTTTCTTGCGGGGCGAGCAAGCAGAGATGTCGGAAGGGCATCTCAGTCTGACAGCATTGATCAGGAAACGTGGTCAAGAACATAACCTGCAGATGTTTGGGGCTGGGGGCTTCGAAGATGATCATCAATATCAACAATGCAGCCCAACAGACTTCATCCTCACTGGATGGAGTTGAAAATCCCCCACCAACTCATTGTGTTTCCCTAACATGGTCTGCAGGATTTTAGTTATAATAATAATAACTATCCATTTATCAGACGCTTTATCCAAAGCAACTTACAGTAAGAACAGGTACATTCCACCTGAGGCAAGTAGGGTGAAGTGTTTTGCCCAAGGACAAAGCGTCACAGCCAGGAATCGAACTCGCAACCTTTCGATCATGAGGCCAGTGCCTTAACCCGCTGAGCCTCCTGACTCCCTGTCACGTGTCGTATCAGACCTCGAGTCCTGGGCTCTGATCTCAACCTGACAGGAAGTGACATCAGAGGATGACTAGGAAAGAGAGACTCTGCACGGAGGGATCTTGTGGATGGATGGAGGCAGAAATAGATTGGGGGCGGTGGGGGGAGAGAAAAAAAGAGAGAATTATGGATTGTCCAATCAATAAAGAGTGCCACCGTGTCTCTCTACCTCCGCGCTCCTATCAGGCTTTGACCTTTCCCCCCTCCCCCCCTCCCCCCCCCCCCCCCCCCCCATCTTCTACCCGCTTTCTCGCTCTCTTTGATGGTGGAGGAACGGAACCACACTACCGAGCAAAGTGACCACTATAGGATTCTGGGTTAGAGTCACCTGCTGGTATTGATCTGGATAACAATGGCTGTTTGTCTCCTAACAAATGACTTCTCGCTGTCTGTTTTTAGGTCGCCATAGAACCAGGATCCATAGAACAAACCACTAATCTCCTCCACTTTGTTGTGGAGGCAACCTTAGAACACTGTTCTGTTGCTGTTATGTTTGACTCAGAAGGTTGTGATTGGCAGATCTCCAGTTAGTCTAGGGGTCAACATATCAGCCCTCTTTCACAACAGGTGAGGAGGTTTTGAATCCAGGACAAATATCTTTGTTTGAGATATTAAGACCGACTTAATCCTAATCTGAGACAAGTTTATGTAAACACACCGCCAATACCCTTAGCTGGGCAGTCCACACACGTGTCAGGGATTCTCAGAGGTATAAGACAGGTAACTGTTTCAACTCTCTCTCTCCCTCTGTCTCTCTCTCTCCCTCTCTCTCTTTCTCTCTCGCTCTTTGTCTCTCCCTCTCTCTCTTTCTCTCTCGTTCTTTGTCTCTCCTTCTCTCTCTCTGTCCCTCTCTCCCTCTTTGTCTCTCTCATCTATCTCTTTCTCTTTCTTTCTCAATCCCTCTCTCTCTGTCCCTCTCCCTCTTTGTCTCTCTCTCTCCCTCTCTCCTTATCTCTTTCTCTCTCACACACACACACATACACACACACACTTCATTCCCTCTGTTCAGATGCCAATGGCAGTGTTCCCTGCCCCTCTGCCATCAGCACGCACCCTCGTGCCTCGCTCCCAAACGGAAAATCAATGGAGCTTTTCTCTATCGCCTGACGGTGGATCAATGACAAGCAGTCTATTGTGATAAGATGGGATCAGCCCTGAATGGGTGACAGGGAGGTGTTATTAGATTGGTTAGCTGGGACAGGGATTTCCTCGGACAGGCTTGTGTTTGCACTAGACAGCTATTAGGGGTAGCGCAGGGCTCCTCGCTTCCACCATCGTGGATGTTTATCCCAGGATCCCGCAAGTTCCCTACTGTGGGACAAATAAAGGATGATCTTATCTCTCGTATCTCCAGGATGACGTACCTGGAGGAGGGGATCCCTCACTGAACTGCTCCTCTCAAGGTTTCTTCCATTTTTCCTTCTCTAGTGAGTTTTTCTGGGAGTTTTTCCTCGTCTTCCTCGAGGGTTTAGGTTGGTTGAGGGGCAGTTCTATGGGCATGTGTGAAGCCCTCTGTGACATTGCTAGATTTGATTTGATGATACTAACAGCTAGTCAGCTAACAGCCGTTCGCCTCGGTTGGAAGTCGTTTGTGCATGTTTTCACGAGGAAGATCAGTAACAGGATTGTTTTCCGGGAGAACAACGGTACTTGACGGAGTGATTTGCTGCACCTGATCTTAGTCTCCTCCAGGATCACAATGATTCTTATTGAGGGATTTGTTGCTCTGGTTGGTCAGCTGTAATCGAATGTGGTTCTTTTCCTTTGGCACTTGTTTAGTTTTCCAACAATGGATGCTTCATGTTTTGGCTACCCGCAATGTTAAAATCTCGTTATGATTCGTGACACGTGCTCTTTTGTAAAGCCCTCTCTTGGAAGTCGCTTAGGATCAAAGCGTCTGATTAATGAATAGATGTAAATGTAACAGTGACAATTGAGACAGGTGTGTGTGTGACGAAGAGAGGGAGAGAGGGGCGAGAGAGGGGACCGTGGATCAGACCCTGGATCAGATGGCTCCATGCCTTGAGATGAATATTTATGGTTGGGGAGAGAGCGTGAGAGAGTCATCTGCCTCAGGCGCTTTATTGTGGCCTGTCACAACGAAGTAGCCAGGCTATCAGACACACACAGAGACACACACTGTTCTCTCTCTCTCTCCATCTCTCTCTCTCTCTCTGTCTCTGTCTCTCTGTTCCTCTCTTTCTCTCTCTCTCTCCATCTCTCTCTCTCTCTCTCTCTGTCTCTCTCTCTGTCTCTCTCTCTCGTTCTCTCTCTCTCTCTCCCTCTCTCTCTCTCTCTCTCTCTCTGTCTCTCTTTCTGTCTCTCTCTCTTTCCCTCTCTCTCTCTCTCTCTCTCTCTCTCTCTCTCTTTCTCCCTCTCTCTCTCTCCCTCCCTCTCCGTCTCCCTCTCTTCCTCTCGTCTCTCTCTTTCTCTCTCCCTCCCTCTCCGTCTCCCCCTCTCTATTTTTCTTTTTCTCTCTCTCCCCATTTTTCTCTGTATAAATATTTCTCTCCCCCTCATCACTTGGGATGAGGGGAGAACACATGCTCTCTCGTTTCCTCATCACCATGTTTATTTGCACACTCAAGTCCGTAAACACGCAAACAGACTGTGCTTCCTACAGGAAGCCAGGGAATATCACTGGAGTCAGCTGCTCCCAGCCTGCACCTGTGACTGTGATGTCACTGTGATGTCACTGTGATGTCACTCTGATGTCACTGTGATGTCACTGTGATGTCACTCTGATGTCACTGTGATGTCACTGTGATGTCACTCTGATGTCACTCTGATGTCACTCTGATGTCATTGTGATGTCACTGTGATGTCACTCTGATGTCACTCTGATGTCACTCTGATGTCATTGTGATGTCACTCTGATGTCACTCTGATGTCACTCTGATGTCATTGTGATGTCACTGTGATGTCACTCTGATGTCACTCTGACGTCACTCTGATGTCATTGTGATGTCACTCTGATGTCACTCTGATGTCACTCTGATGTCACTCTGATGTCACTGTGATGTCACTGTGATGTCACTGTGATGTCACTCTGATGTCACTCTGATGTCATTGTGATGTCACTGTGATGGCACTCTGATGTCACTCTGATGTCACTCTGATGTCATTGTGATGTCACTGTGATGTCATTGTGATGTCACTCTGATGTCACTCTGATGACGTGGGTGTGTCTGTGCCCTTCTGACTCATCCTTTAGGGCAGCGCCAGCTGGCTGTATGTTCCAGTCACGACACTTTCCTCCTCCCAGAAAGGTGTGTGTGTGTTGTGTGTGTGTTGTGTGTGTGTTGTGTGTGTGTTGTGTGTGTGCGTGCATGCGTGTGGTGCGTGCGTGCGCCTCATGCAGCCAGAGCGACAGCAAGGTGCCTGAGTCACCATCTGATTCGATGCGTGTTCATGCATGCAAGCTGCGTGTTTGGAATCATGCGGTCATGTTTCATCCAGTCTGGGGAAGCCCCCCCACCCCCCTCTCCTCCCTCTCACGTCTATCACCAACATCCATCACCTGTTCGCTACGGTCGTCCGACACCCGCTCATAACCTCCTCTCCCTCCTCCATCCCTAAGCTGTGATCTGTGTTCATGTGGAACTGTCATCGCACTGATTCGATGCTGGTTGGCTGGTGATGATGTGTACAGGCTGGTGATGATGTGTACAGGCTGGTGATGATGTGTACAGGCTGGTGATGTGTACAGGCTGGTGATGATGTGTACAGGCTGGTGATGTGTACAGGCTGGTGATGATGTGTACAGGCTGGTGATGATGTGTACAGGCTGGTGATGTGTACAGGCTGGTGATGATGTTTACAGGCTGGTGATGTGTACAGGCTGGTGATGATGTGTACAGGCTGGTGATGATGTGTACAGGCTTGTGATGATGTGTACAGGCTGGTGATAATGTGTACAGGCTGGTGATGATGTTTACAGGCTGGTGATGATGTGTACAGGCTGGTGATGATGTGTACAGGCTGGTGATGATGTGTACAGGCTGGTGATGATGTGTACAGGCTGGTGATGATGTTTACAGGCTGGTGATGATGTGTACAGGCTGGTGATAATGTGTACAGGCTGGTGATGATGTTTACAGGCTGGTGATGATGTGTACAGGCTGGTGATGTTTACAGGCTGGTGCGCCTGCTTGTTTGCATGGTGTAATACATTTCCACGCCGTAGAGTTGGTGAAGAAGTGATTTAGCGGAGCACAACCGAGGCTGGGATGCTACTGAATCACTGGTAATGGAAGAGATTAATCATGTTTTTAATGATTCATGATGTTTTCCTCCAGTGTGAGTGTAGACTCACGGCTCCATACCTGTGATCGTTAATCTGAGTGGAGCTGCACCGTGTTCAACGCATTTCAGAAGCCCCGTCCCTGGTTCTCTCTCCGTCACATGCCCTCACCCCCCCTCCCTCCCTCCCTCCCTCCCTCCCCCCCCTCTCCCCCCCCCTCCCTCTCTGTAATGTGATTCTTCTTCATGCCCCCTGTGTCAGGTTGAGCCCCTCTATCAGCACCACTGGTTTGATGTTAAGACAAGGGGGCTTCAAAAGGCCACGCTCCACAGAGCGCTCTCTCTTTTCTCTTTCCCAACTCTCTCTCTCTCTCTCTCTCTCTCTCTCTCTCACTCTCCATCTCTCGTCCCTGTCTTTCTTCTAGCTGTCTGTCTGCCCAGATCTCCTCTCCCCCCCCCCTCGCTCTCTCTCCCTCTCTCTCTGCCCTGTTCTTCTCTCTCTACCACTGTTTCCACCGCACTGCTCTCTTGCTTGTCTTATCCTCTGACCCACTCCTCCTCTCTCTTTTCTCCATCTAAACCACCACTTTCTCTGCCTCCCTCTCCCCCCCTTCATCCCCAGCTTCCCCCCCCCTCACCCTCTCACTCCAGGACACAGCTGTCAGGCACTGCAGCGAATCGTATTGGCCGCTACCCAATCAGAATTCGATATGAGCGGTGCTCTTCAAAGCTGAGGTCTGGCTGCGCTGCGCTTGGTTGCCTGGTTGCCTGGTTGCCTGGTTTGCCTGGTTTGCCTGGCTGCCTGGTTGCCTGGTTGCCTGGCTGCCTGGCTGCCTGGTTGCCTGGCTGCGGCTTCTCTCCACACCCTCCTGCTGACACCTACTGCTCTAGGACTCAAACTTTTCGTTGACCTTCTGATTACTAACCTGACACCCTTACCGACTGCTCCACAGGACTGCCCCCACTTATTAGATTTTGCTGGTAGGAGAACTCCTCAGAACAGTTTGTACTTAAAGTGGAATATTCCTTTAATATACACCTTCTCTCCCATGGACAGTAGAGTGTGTGTGTGTATGTGTGTGTGTGTGTGTGTGTGTGTGCGTGTGTGTGTGTGTGTGTGTGTGTGTGTGTGTGTGTGTGTGTGTGTGTGTGTGAGGATAGGAGCTCAAAGCCCTGAGGGTTTGGTCGCTCACTGTGCAGCGACTTAATCAATCAGGTCACAGTTAACATCAGACAGTGTAAGCCAGTCACACACTCTCACACACACACACACACACACACACACTCTCAGTTCTCCACCGACTCCCTCACTCTGCTTTTGCACATTCTCACACACGTACTGCCTGAAGCAGAGCTCATTAAATGAGCATTACGTCTGTATGCTCATTCTCACCGCACACCCACACACACTCAAACCCAATACGGTGCTGGATAATCGTCCATGACACCTCAGCCATTTTGATTGGCCGCTCTCATCTATTAACATCGTCTGATTGGTGACGGCTGTCGTGGATAAACAGCGGGTGGAAACCCCCTGTTAGACGCCGGCGAGATCGTTGTTCCTCGACCAGATCTAATTGGACAAGCTTCTCAGAAGTTTCCTGTCAGCAGCTGGAGTACGACGCTCTCGATTGGAGGAGCTGGAGGGTGCGACGGCGCCGACGGAAGCGCTGAGGGTGCTCGATCCCTCCCTCGCCACGGACGCTCGCTCAGGCGGTGACTCAGCTGTCTGAGGAGCGCTGGAGCGATGGCGTGCTCGCCGTGCATGCGGCGGGTGTGTAGCGTGCTCGGTGTGTGGAGTGGAGCTGGGGGTCGTGACCTTACGGTGCCGATGAGACTCAGCGGTGATGAAGCAGAACCAGCAGAGGCCTGACCCCCTGTCAGCACACACACACACACTGCACACACACACACACTGTACACAGACACACTGCACACACACACACACTGTACACACACTACACACACACACTGTACACAGACACACTGCACACACACTACACACACACACACACACACTGCACACACACATTGCACACACACACACTGCACACACACACACAGTGCACACACATTGCACACACACACACATACACTGTACACAGACACACTGCGCACATAGACTGCACACACACACTGCACGCACACACTGCACACACACTGCACACACACATACACACACACACACACTGCACACACACACACATTGCACTGCCAACCACCAACCCCTATTATAAAGGCCAGCCTTCACACGGTGTATCATCACTCCTGGCCCCCTCACACACACACCCAGGCCCCCATACAGCATCATCCTGGCTCCCTCACACACACACCCAGGCCCCCATACAGCATCATCCTGGCTCCCTCACACACACACCCAGGCCCCCATACAGCATCATCCTGGCTCCCTCACACACACACCCAGGCCCCCATACAGCATCATCCTGGCTCCCTCACACACACACACACCCAGGCCCCATACAGCATCATCCTGGCCCCCTCACACACACACCCAGGCCCCCATACAGCATCATCCTGGCTCCCTCACACACACACCCAGGCCCCATACAGCATCATCCTAGCTCCCTCACACACACACCCAGGCCCCCATACAGCATCATCCTGGCTCCCTCACACACACACCCAGGCCCCCATACAGCATCATCCTAGCTCCCTCACACACACACCCAGGCCCCATACAGCATCATCCTGGCCCCCTCACACACACACCCAGGCCCCCATACAGCATGATTCATGGCCCCCTCCTGTGAACTGTGAGTGGGACATTATTAATACTGAAGGGCAGAGACCCCCAAAGAGCCTGCTGCCTGCAGACACCACACCCACCCTGCCTGCACTGAAAATGGGAAAATATTGCTAATGTTTACTGCCCACACTAGGGTGTCTCTGTGTGTGCGTGCATGCATGTGTGTGCGTGTCCGTGTGTGTCTGCGTGTCCGTGTGTGTGTGAGTGTGTGCGTGTGTCCGTGTGTGTGTGTGCGTGTATGTGTGAGTGTGTGTGAATGTGTGTGAATGTGTGTGTGAGTGTGGGAGTGTGTGTGTGCGCGTGTGTCTGTGTGTGTGTCTCCTTGCGTGAGTGTGTGTGTGTGTAAGTGTGTGAGTGTCTGTGTGTGCATGTGTGTGCGCGTGTGACTTTGTTTGTGTGTGTGTGTGTGAGGGGGGGGGTGTAGCTCTCAGGGTTCATTTGCCAGCCAGAAATCTGCTGACAGCGTGTGGGTGTGGGTGTGTGGGTGTGTGTGTGTGTGTGTGTGTGTGTGTGTGTGTGTGTGTGTGTGTGTGAGAGAGTGGAATTGTTGGGTGTGAATTTATGTGCTCACGCTGACATATTTGTGTTCTTTAAAGGATCCGTGTGTGTGTGTGTGTGTTTATTCCTGCTCGTGTTGCAGCGCACGTGTGTGTATGTGTGTGTGCGTGTTCAGCGGGTGTACTAACTGTATGTGTACAGCAATATTACAGAGTGTACAGCAAGTCGTAAAAGTCCATCTGGTGTACATTCTGTGTGTGTGAGTGAGAGAGAGAGAGAGAGAGAGAGAGAGAGAGAGAGCGAGAGAGAGAGAGAGGGAGAAAGAAAGAGAGAGAGAGACGGCAAGAGAAAGAGACAGAGAGAGATTCTTTGAGGTTGCTGTTTCTAAGGCAGCATCATCAGATCGATACCTTCATCTACTCTCCATCACGTTCTCTGCTGTGATAGTCATCCTGTGTTAAGCCAACTTTGAAATCAAAAGAGCTTGTTTTCCTTTTCTTCTCGACTTTAAAGCCAAGTTCTATTCTCCTCCTATACGTTTTTGTATTAAAGGATAATTGCCTTTGGTGTGCTCGGTGCTTTCAGTAAGTGAGAGGTCTTTGAGGGTGACTTCCAGTCATGGCAACACAGCATGTGTTGGACTGAATCCAGAGGGTCTGCTGGTTGTTGTGAGGGTGACATGCAGTCTCACCTAGCAATGTTTAATGGTTAAGGGGTTAAAGTTGACCTTATGAGATGTGGAAAGGTTGACACTTACTGCACACACACACATACACACACACACTCACACACACACACACACACACATCCAAACACCCTCAGATCCTCTCACTTTTCTTTTGCTCTCTCTTTTCAGAGTTCAGCTGACAGCTTGTAATTGATGAGAGACCGAGGAGGTTATTACAGCAGGACAACCAATGACATGACACAGTATGTCACACTCACACCCCCTGTCCCCCCTGCCCCCCTGTCCCCCCTGCCCCCCCTGTCCCCCCTGCCCCCCCTGTCCCCCCTGCCCCCCTGCCCCCCCTGCCCCTCCCCCATTAGTGTATACCAGCTGTAGACTTGAACCATCCCTTTCTGAAACACCCTCTTCGTCCTCGCACCGTCTCATCTCGGAGTCGTCCTCGTTCTTGACGCCAGCAGCCTATCGGACATCAGCAGGGCAGGAAGTGCTCCTGAAGCGAATGACGCAGGGTGTGACGCGTCTGAGGGGGGACGGCAGAAGCAGCTGGACGAGTTCCGTCAGGTGTCACTCCGGGGGGCCGGGGGGGGGGGGGGGGGGGAGGAGGGTGAGACGAGGGAGGATGATGTGTTCTTCCTGGATGCTGTGAAATTGGTTTTCGCACAACACAAATGTGACGGGGAGGGAGGGAGAGCCAGACCCGAACACGCGTCTGTGCGCTTGTGTCACGGCGGTCTACGACTAACGACGGCGGCGAGAGGCAGAGCCACGCCCCCTCCGCCTGATGCACAAGCCTTCCAGGTACGTCCAAATCCCAGAATGCCCCTCTCCACCTCCTGCCCTCTGTCCAGTCTCTCGTCATCAAGGCCACCTGGAGGTCTTCTAACAAGCCCCCCCCCTCCACCTCCCTGGTTCTTCTGCCCTCGTTAGTGTCCCTCCCCCAGACACCTGGCTCGTTAGTGGCGGCTGGAGCGGCTTCCTAACGATGGAGGGGGCAGCGCTGTGGCGATACGTGTGGCGTTGCTCCTCAGGACCGTGTCAGATAAGGGACGCTGTGTACCTGACACACACCTGCCCACTGGTGTTTCCGAAAATAATAACAGTGGCACCTTTGTTGCTGCCGCCCGTGTCCCTTTCCTCGCTCGTCCTCGCTGGGGTTTGAGTTCTGGTTCCTTCAGACGGACAGGTAGGCGACCCCCCCCCCCCCCCCCCCCCCCCCGACGTGGGGGTGTGTTTAAATGTGTTAGCTATTCAGAATCAGAATCACAAGATATACAAACACAGAATTTACTTTGACAGGAAAGAGCAAACATAGAACATATACTGTATGTAACATAATAATAAGGGTAAGATAAGAACGAAATACAAATTATAATATAAAAAAATAAGATCAAAGTAAAAGTGTGTTGGGGGGGTATATACACAGTAGTGCAAACATACAATAGTGCAAATCAGGGACGTTTCTAGGATTGAAAGAAAGGGGGGGCTTAGCCCCTACGGATGTGTAATGTTTGCCTCATTGGGGGCTGCAGATATCCATTGTTTCAGACAGTTCATAGATTGGTTCAATCAGAAAGAGTGTGATTTGTATGAAAACATACAAACCAGAAACGCACTCACATATGTAGCATGTTAGAAATAACTTGTCCATGTGTAAAACAATAGTAAAAAAATAAAATATAATCACGATAATTATTTGGGGTGGCTGAAGAACATTTTAGGGGTGCCCCCCTCTAAAACAGGGCTAACGACGCCCCTAGTGCAAATGAATAGGTGTGTGGGTGTGAGATCGTTCTACTGTGAGTGTGAGTTGCGTCTCTCGGCTGGTTTGAGGCCAGTTGGCCACCTCAGTAGCCCCAGCAGGCCTGCTTCGATCCTGCGTCTCCAGCTGATCCCAGATCTGCTGTTTTATCCAGAGCCATTACTGCAGCATGATGCTGTGCTTTTATCGCCCGCTCAGCACGTTGACCCCCCCCCCCCCCCCCCCCCCCCCCCAGGGTGACTGATTAGAACGGTCGCTCTCTCTGTCTCTTTTGCTCTCGCTCTCTCTGGATCTGTCGCTGCCTTTCGCTCTCTCTCTGTTTTTTCTCACTCTCCCTTGAATTTGATCCCTCCTTACTGTACGTCAGTGCTGTTCAGCGCTGTTCACTTACCGTTTCTCAGGTCTGGAAGAACCCTAACACTGAAGATCGAGGTCTGGTAGAACCCTAACACTGAAGATCGAGGTCTGGTAGAACCCTCACACTGAAGATCGAGGTCTGGTAGAACCCTAACACCGAAGATCGAGGTCTGGTAGAACCCTCACACTGAAGATCGAGGTCTGGTAGAACCCTAACACTGAAGATCGAGGTCTGGTAGAACCCTCACACTGAAGATCGAGGTCTGGTAGAACCCTCACACTGAAGATCGAGGTCTCGAAGAACCCTAACGCTGAAGATCGAGGTCTGGAAGAACCCTAACACTGAAGATCGAGGTCTGGTAGAACCCTCACACTGAAGATCGAGGTCTGGTAGAACCCTCACACTGAAGATTGAGGTCTCGAAGAACCCTAACGCTGAAGATCGAGGTCTGGTAGAACCCTCACACTGAAGATCGAGGTCTGGTAGAACCCTCACACTGAAGATCGAGGTCTGGTAGAACCCTAACACTGAAGATCGAGGTCTGGTAGAACCCTCACACTGAAGATCGAGGTCTGGTAGAACCCTAACACTGAAGATCGAGGTCTGGTAGAACCCTAACACTGAAGATCGAGGTCTGGTAGAACCCTCACACTGAAGATCGCACTGATGAACACTTCAGCTTGTGAGATATGAACTGCGTGTGTGCGTTTTTTATGTACTCTTTTAGCCGAAATATGGGCCAAACTGGGTATTTTTATATACTGTACTCATTATGTTTTAGGGTCACGTGGTTTTTTTTACCAAATTAATAAATCACAACTCCCCTGGACTAAATTAGAGCAGTATTCCTATCTTGCTGGAGGCACAGATGCAGGTAGGTTTACTGATGCAGTACGCTCATTATATATGTTTCCATCATCTCGTGAGGTCGGTAAGAGCAACATGTGCTTGTGTATTTGTGTGTGTGTGTGTGTGTGTGTGTGTGCAAGTGAGTGAGTGTGTGTGTGGGTGTGCCAGAGATAGCAGTAGGCGCGGCGGTGCCAGCTGGGCCAGGGGAGGGTAGCGGAAGGGCAGAGGGGGGCTGACGCTGCAGGGTTCAGGCCCAGGAATAGAGCCAGCCACCGGGGGCAGTATTGATCAGCGGGGGGGCTGGGTTTGGATCCCCGGCCTACAGGGACCCGACCTGCTCCCACACACGTCACAAAGAGCTGCACACACTCCCTGGGACTCCAGCCAGGTGGAGGGGGCCAGGGTGGAGAACAGACTGTGTGTGTGTGTGTGTGTGTGTGTGTGTGTGTGTGTGTGTGTGTGTGTGTGTGTGTGTGTGTGTGTGTGTGTGTGTGTGTGTGTGTGTGTGTGTGTGTGTGTGTGTGTGTGTGTGTGTGTGTGTGTGTGTGTGTGTGTGTGTGTGTGTGTGGAAAGGGGGGGGGGTGTGTGTGTGTGGGTGGGTGGGTGGGTGTGTGTGTGTGTATGTGTGTGTGTGTGTGTGTGTGTGTGTGTGTGTGTGTGTGTGTGTGGATGTGTGTGTGGATGTGTGTGTGTGTGTGTGTGTGTGTGGAAAGGGGGGGGGGTGTGTGTGTGTGGGTGGGTGGGTGGGTGGGTGTGTGTGTGTGTATGTGTGTGTGTGTGTGTGTGTGTGTGTGTGTGTGTGTGTGTGGATGTGTGTGTGTGTGTGAGGGTAAGGTAGTAATGTGGTGCAGTTGGTTAGGCAGTCGGGTTAGTAATCAGAAGGTTCCTGGTTTGAGCCCCGGCTGTGTCAACATGATTTTGTGTCCTTCGACAAGGCACTTCACCCTACTTGCCTCAGGGGGGAATGTTCCTGTTACTGTAAGCTGCTCTGGATAAGAGCATCTGCGAAATCAGGGTGTCCCCAAACCCCGGACCGCACAGAAAGATTACATAAGGGACATCATTTGCGCTTTATTTATTATCTGGGGAGGGAGGTGGGGGGGCTTGGGGTCAGCGGAAAATATTGTCTGGTCCGTGGCACAACAAAGGTTGGGGACCACTGTGCTAAATGCTCTTTGCACTTTGACCGAAGTCTGAGGACGACTCGGAGGATGGGAAAGACGAGGGTCTGGGAGAAGGGGAACAAACCGCTCGCACAAGCACACAAGTTTATAATGAGGATTTGTGGCCTGTGAGTTTAAGAGCAGGTGAGGGCTTTGTGCTGTGTGTGTTGGTCTTGTCATCCTGAGCGATGTCATGGTGGTAATTGGAAGGTGTTGATGGGATGGGAGGCTTTCCATCCCTATCCCCCAACCTAACTTTCTTTCTTTCCCTCCTTCTGTATCCGATCTCTTCTTCTTCTCTCTCTTACCTCCTTCTTCTCCGTCTGTCTCTGTCTCTGAAGCTAGCCTCTTCTCTTTCTCACAAACCTTCATGTTAGAACCTTTCCCTGTCCTCACTCTGTGACCTGCACACTTCATCTCTGTTTCCAATCCTGCTTTTCACATCTATTCTCAGCCGTCCCTCTATGTTACGTCAGCCAATAATGCCAGGGAGACCTCATCTTTTTCTCTCTATCTCCATCTCTCTCTCCTGTGTCCCCATCTCTCTCCCTGTCTCTCTCCTTGTGTGTCTCTCCCTCTCCCTGTCTCTCTCTCTCCCTGTCTTTCTCTCCCTGTCGCTCTCTCTCCCTGTCTCTTTCTCCCTGTCTCTCTCTCTCTCCGTGTCTCTCTCTCCCTGTCTCTTTCTCCCTGTCTCTCTCTCTCTCTCCGTGTCTCTCCCTGTCTCTTTCTCCCCCTCTCTCTCCCTCTCTCTCCCTGTGTCTCTCTCTCTCCCTAAGTCTCTCCCTCCCTCCTTTGAAGTCCTGCATTCTGTGTTTTGCGCCGTGTCACCTCAGAGCTTGCAGTCCCGTGACGCCGGCTGGCTCCTGCTCAGGTGCTGAATCATCGTCTTTGATTTCTCTCCTTCCTCCTTTCTTCTCTCATCGCCCGGCTCTCGTCCCAAACCAGCTGTCGGAAAACCAAAGAGAAAGAGGTTTCCAATACGGAGGAATTCCCTCGTTGTCCTGACTGTTGTTTGTTGTTTTAAGAGTTCGCTTTGAGTTTTCCTCCCATAGTCTGCCATCGTTATCTGTGTGGGAAAAGCAATTAGTGACTTAGATATAGTCCACAGAACTATTACAACTGTCAGGCTTGAATCAAAGATTAGTATGCTAAGCTGGGTAACATGTGCTAGTTGGATAACTGCCTTTCGTTTCCAAATGTTTATGGTGCCCAGAAGTTTATTTAAGTAAAGTCCAACCTAAAAAGCGGTTCGTTTGGAGAACGGTTTCTGCCAGAAGCTGTACCTCAGATTTCCCTAATCGGCAGTTGTTCCCCCGTATCCATAACGACAGACTGAAACAGATGCGTGTTTAAAATGGCCACCTGCTGCCTGAAGATCTGCTGAG
>CM059314.1:8282500-8325000 GCA_030340665.1 Neosalanx taihuensis
ACCTGCACACACACACACACACCTGCACACACACACCTGCACACACACACACACACACCTGCACACACACCTGCACACACACCTGCACACACACCTGCACACACACACCTGCACACACACACACCTGCACACACACACCTGCACACACACACACCTGCACACACACACAAACACACACACACAAACACACAAACACACAAACTTTTTTTCTTTCACACAAACTTAAGTGAACACTGCAGGCAACACATTTGGTGTTTACACTTGGTTTATTTCTGTCACTTTGTGCGGTTGTACCTGCTTAATTTAGTTAGTGTGTGTCCGTCTGTGTGCGTGTGTGTGTGTGTGCAATTGGGCCAGTCTGAGACTGACCTAATTATGGAGCCCAGCCGTTGGCACAACTCCCGGATGGTGGGCAAGCAGAGACTGAGCCAGTGGGTGGGTACTGTAGAGGTGTGTGTGTGTGTGTGTGTGTGTGGGGGGGGTACATTGGTGTAACACATATCCTGTCACACCTCCCTGTGTCTGTTACAGCAAAAGGCCAGAGGGAGGAGAGGACAGACTGCAGACTGAATGGCAGATTTGGGCCAATTAAGGAGACGGCACGCACACACACTCCCATACACACGCAGGCATGCACACACACTTACAGTCACACACACACAGACACGTGTGCGAGAGACCGGGGCTCCCTGTGGACCGACAACACACTCTGGGTATCTGCTGCCTGGTACTGCATGTCCTGTCCCTCTCTCTCTCTCTCTCTCTCTCTCTCTCTCTCTCTCTCTCTCCTCTCTCTCTCTCTCTCTTTTCTCTCTCTTCCTTCTCTCTCCTCTCTCTTCTTTCTCTTCCTTCTCTCTATCTCTATTCTATTTTCTCTTTCTCCGTCTCTCTTCCTCTATCCTGTTTCTATTTCAACCTCTCTATTTCAACCTCTCGTCCTCCTTCTTCTTCCCCCCCTCCCCCCCCCCTTTATTTCTCTCTCCCTCAGACTTTCTCTCTCATTCACACCCTCGTGAACTTCTTTCCATCCTACAGTGAAACACACACACACATCCTCATGTCTTCCCCCAGCATCTGGACTCCGAGCCTGGGGCTGGCCAGCTACACAGCTGTTGTTGTTCCTCATTCGTTTATTTTCCAATTTGGAAGTCTTCTTCGAGGGTCCTTTCGTTCCAGATCTCAGTTAAAACAGGACAACTCATCCACCAGGGTCCTCATGATTCAGTTGACGCTTGTGCTCACCTGTGCCGTGATAAGAGTGTTAAGGTCACAGCAGGGTCGTGTGGAGGGGGGATTCTCCTAGTGGACCCCACAGGTAAAAGCATCCTTGCTGGTGAGTATTGTGGGTAATCTGACTGTAGGTGTGTGGGATTATTTGGGGTCAGTTCAGGACAGTCCTGACAGCTGCAGCCTCTTAGGACAAGAGACAAGTGTGCACTTATCGCTGTATGTATGTGTGTTTCTGCTCTGTATGTATGTGTGTTTCTGCTCTGTATGTATGTGTGTTTCTGCTGTGAGGGTGTGTATGTGTGTTTCTGCTGTGAGGGTGTGTGTGTGTGTTTCTGCTCTGAGGGTGTGTGTGTTTCTGCTCTGTGGGTGTGTATGTGTTTTTCTTTTCTGAGTGTGTGTATGTGTGTTTCTGCTCTGAGTGTGTGTGTGTTTTTGCTCTGAGGGTATGTGTGTGTGTTTCTGTGCTTGATTATGCACAGAACACTGTACGTGTGTCTTTGCGTGTGTGTATGTTTGTGCGGGTGTGTTTGTGTGTGTGCGTGTCTGTGTGTGTGAGTGTGTGTTTATGTGAGTGTGTGTGAGAGAGTGTGTGTATGTGTGTGTGTGTGTTTGTGTTTGTGTGAGTGTGTGTGTGTGTGTGTGTGTGTGTGTGCGTGTGTGATAGTGGGTGTGTGTGTGTGTGAGAGAGAGTGTGTGTTTGTGAGTGTGTGTATGTTTGTGTGGGTTTGTTTGTGAGAGTGTGTGTGTGAGTTTGTGTGTGTGTGTGTGTGTGTGTGCCCTCGTCATCACTGGGATTCCTCTCCCTCTCCACAGTGTTGAATATGGGATGTTTGTTGTGAGTTTCTTCAGCTTGAGTGGAAAAACCCGACGCTGCAGCAACCAGCAGACATTCTGCAACAGAACATTCTCACTCTGGAGTCAAGCGCCTTCAATTATTCATGCTGCTGATGCTATTGCAGCTCGCTGAGAAAGAGAGAGAGAGACAGGGTGAGAGAGAGGAGAGGGGAGAGGGTGGGAGGAGGAGAGGGGAGAGGGTGGGAGAGGAGATGGGAGAGGGTGGGAGAGGAGATGGGGGGTGAGAGAGAGGAGAGGGTGGGAGAAGGAGAGGGGGGTGAGGGAGGGGAAAGGGTAGGAGAAGGAGATGGGGTGAGAGAGAGGAGAGGGTGGGAGAAGGAGATGGGGGTGAGAGAGAGGAGAGGGAGGGGAGAGGGAGAAATCAAGAGCTGGAGAGAAAGTATCGGCATTCCTTGTGATCAGTAGCCTGGTGATGGAATATGCATGTGCCTGGCAGCACTGTCTTCTGTTCCTCTCCTCTGTCATCAGGCAGAGTCCCACAACACCAGATCCAACTACTCCTCTCTCTCTCTCTCTCTCTCTCTCTCTCTCTCTCTCTCTCTCTCTCTCTCTCTCTCTCTCTCGCTTCTCTCTCTCTCTCTCTCGCTTCTCTCTGTCTGTCTCTCTTTCGCGCTCTCTCCTGTCTCTCTTCCTCTGTCTCTCTGTCTCTCTGTCTGTCTGTCTGGCTCTCTCTCTTCTTTCTCTGTCTCTCTCTTCTCTCTCTGTCTGTCTCTTTCTCTCTCTCCTGTCTCTGTTTCTCTCTGTCTCTCTGTCTGTCTGTCTGTCTGTCTCTCTCTCTTCTCTCTCTGTCTGTCTCTCTTTCTCTCTCTCCTATCTCTCTCTCTCTCTTCTCTGTCTGTCTGTCTGTCTGTCTCTCATCTCTCTGTCTCTCTCTCTCTTCTCTGTCTGTCTCTCTCCTCTCTTTGTTTCTGTCTGTCTGTTTCTCTGTCTGTTTGTGTATCTTTGTGTCCCTCTCTATTTCTCTATTTGTCTCTCTCTCTCTCCAGTCCATACTGTACCATACTGTACTAGCTTGTCCTCCCTCCCTCCGTCCCTCCCTCCCCCGTCCTCCCTGTTTCCTGCCCTCAGACGAGCCCCACCATTAGGCCTGCGATCACTCAAGAGGAAGCCGTACCGTACGATGGAGGTGGCTCCCCCTCCGTCTAGCCAGCCAAGGTTGCGTCAAGTACAACTCACCTCGAGTCCCCGAAAGCGTGACAGCTTCCTCTTCTGTCTCCCCAGGGAGGCCGCATCACTCAGGGCACAGCCTGTACTGCTTCAGCCCTCACACAGCCCTGCCTGCCCCTCCCACCTAGCCCTGGAGCCTATCAGACGCAAGGGTGTGTGTCTGTTACCCAATGATGTCCGAGGCTGTGCCCCCGCCCTCCCGCCCGCTCTCTCTGTCTCTTGTCTTCTTCTCTCCGGAGGGTTGCATTCAATTGCAGCAGTTCCATGCCAGCTTTTTCATGTTATGGAAATGACTGGTCTCTGCCACTGGATGACCTGTTTCTGGGAGGCTTGGAGTGTAACTGACTCCCCTGGGAGGGAGGGAGGGAGGGAGGGAGGGAGGGAGGGAGGGAGGGAGGGCGGGCAAGAGACGAAGAATGACGAGGCTGGTGGGAGGAGGAAGAGGAATAGAAAGTAGATTCTCGCAGAGGAGGACAAAGAGCCGAATAGAAAGAGCGAGCGAGAGACTCTGGGTCAGCCTCACGGGGGGGCGGAGTGCGCCCCACTGACGGTCCGGATGGACTCAACACACGGCTGAAGTTGTTGCTTTGCTTGTTTTTTTCTGTTCGCGTTATCCTCCCCCTGCTGAACCCAATCTCAATCTCATCACTCAGCGACCTTTGGAAGGCGTTTGTTTTCTGTTTCCCAGTCCAACAACGGGTCTCTCCTCGCCACACGTCCTAATACACTTCCTTCGACCGCTGCCTGTTTTTTCCCGCTCTTTACATTGACATTTATTCATTTAGCAGACGCTTTTATCCAAAGCGACTTACAGTAAGTACAGGGACATTTTCCCTGAGGCAAGTAGGGTGAAGTGCCTTGCCCAAGGACACAACATCACATAGCCACAGCCGGGGTTCGATCTCACAACCTTCCGATCATGAGGCCAACGTCTTAACCTGCTGAGCCACCTGACTCCTCTTTAACTTCTTGCGGCCTTCGTCCTACTTCCTGGTTCTTCTTTAACTTCTTATCGATGTAGCGTCAGCTGTGCATATTTCATGGATTCCCTCCAGATAGGGGTTATAGGGGTTGCCAGAGGTGTGAGGCTAAACTAGGCTAGCTGGAGCGCTCATCAATGATTCAGGGGCAGATGGGAAGCGACGTAGAGGGACCAGGAGGTTATACTGAACCGCCCTGCGATTCGCTGCCCTGTCCTACCTGGACCAGCTGTCCGACCAGCCCTGAGCCCCATTGGATGTCTGAGACAGCCAATAACAGCTGGTTGGAAGTGCTTGCGTGGACCTGTGTGAAAACACTTGAGAGTCCCAGAGCCACAGGTGTAGAGGATCCATCTGTGGACTTTTGGCTCTGTAATCTGTTAGTGCTGTCTGACTGCGAGAGAAAGGCTGTTCGCCATTATCCGTTTAGTTGATAAGAGGCCGTTAGTTAGATCATACTTGGCTTAAGGAGTCGTGGGTCTTAGCTTATGAAGTTAAAGTGACAAAGACATTCGATTTGTTGACATATTGTGCTCTGGATCAAGTCATCCAGAGTCGGAGGGAATGGGGGTCTGATTCCAAACACAGCTCCTCCAACCAATCAGGTGTGTGGAGTCCTAAGGTTGAGCTAGCCATCTCTGAGGTCAGGGTGTTATGGATGGATGTAGCAGCTCCATCGGGGGCCATGCTGACTGCAGAAGGACTGCAGCTCCACACAGCCCTTGGCCTCCCCAGCCGACAGGCACATTATCCCCCCACACACACTCCCGCCTCCAGGCTCCACTGCTCGTTAAATGCCAGGAGCGTCCCCCCCCCCCCTGCTGCCCCTGGGAAGAGCACTCACCGTGGGAGAGACCGAGGAGGAGAGGGCTACTTTCCACTGGTCCTCTCTTCTATACACTGACTGTCTTTTTTCTCTCTCTTTCTCTTCGTTTTGTGTCTCCTCTCCTCTTTTCCTTGCTCTCTCTCTCTCATCCTTAAAATGTTCCCTTCTTCGTCTCTCTCCTTCCCTCTGTCACGCTCTCTTTCTCCCCAATGCTTAACTTGAACTCTGTGCTCCACTTTCAGGCCTCAGCTGAGGGTTGAGCCTCCTCCCCAGCCTCCTCCTCTCCAGCCTCCTCCTAAGACTCTTTTCCAGCCTCCTCCCCAGCCTCCTTCTAAGCCTCCTCTTTCCCAGCCTCCTCCTCCCTGGCCTCCTACCCAGCCTCCTCCTAAGACTCTTTTCTAGCCTCCTCCCCGGCCTCCTCCTCCCCGGCTTCCTCCTCTCCAGCCTTCTCCCCAGCCTCCTCCTCTCCAGCCTCTTCCCCAGCCTCCTCCTCCTCAGCCTCCTCCTCGCCAGCCTCCTCCTCTCCAGCCTTCTCCCCAGCCTCCTCCTCTCCAGCCTCTTCCCTAGCCTCCTCCTTCCCAGCCTACTCCTAAGCCTCTTTTCCAGCCTCCTCCCCAGCCTCCTTCCCAGCCTTCTCCCCAGCCTCCTCCTCCCCAGCCTCCTCTTGCCCAGCCTCCTCCTACCCAGCCTCCTCCCCAGCCTCCTCCTCCACAGCCTCCACCCCAGCCTCCTCCACCCCAGCCTCCTCCACCCCAGCCTCCTCCCCACCCTCCTCCACCTCAGCCTCCTTGCCCCCAGCCCAGGTGATCCATACCGAAAGATAAAAGAAAGCAAAGTGTTGCTCTGCTTGTAGCTCAGACTGAAGTAAGAAAAGCCCCTGGAATAGTAAGTAGGACCTTGCGGTATACATGAAGCACGGAGGCTTTCCTTTAGATTGTGCTGGCTGTGTGCGCCCCCCAGCCCTCATGACGATGGATGGCGTTGTTACAAGTTTGCGTGGCCGTCAACAAGAAGCACGGCCGCATCGGGAAGCGCTCTCCACTCCCTGCCCATCCGATCGGGGGCCGAGGGATGAATTAATAAGGTGTCTAAAGTGTCATCTCTTCATACACTCCATCTCTCCAGGTTCTCCTCCTCTGAAAAGTCTGGATGGATGGATGGATCATCCCTCGCTCTCTTTGCTTCTCTGGGGACTTCATTCGATTGAGGGATGCGCTGTGTTGTGTAGAAGCCATGACAATGCTGGCCGGGATGCTGCTTTTCAGATGGATATTAGATTAAATGTCAATGCTATGCTAATGTAAACAAGTTCTGTGTGTCTAGGTAAACACAGTACGTTTAACGAGGATGGAGAAAGACTGGATTTTCTATAACGTTCTTCCTCCTTTTAAAGCCTGTTTTAACATGAATAGGTTTTGGAGAAAATGGCTATTCCTCATCAGGCTGTGAATAGAGTATAAAAAGATGTTGGTGTTGAATACCAAAAGAAATGTATATGTGTGTGTGTGTGTGTGTTTGTGTGTGTGTGAAGACCGAAGGTGGAATTAAATACCCACCTCCATCAGAAACACTGACTCTACTCACCTTCAAGAAAAGGCTCAAGATGTATTTATTCTGGAAGTATAAAGGTATTTAGGATTGACTGCTGGACCTGATGTTACATTCACTCTTTTTTTCTCTCCATTTAATCATTCATCAGACGCTCTTATCCAGAGAGACGTACAGTAAGGGACATACAGGGACATTCCCCCCTGAGGCAAGTAGGGTGAAGTACCTTACCCAGGGACACCACGCCATGTTGACACGCCAGAGTTCGAACCAGGTACCTTCTCATGACTAGCCGTACTTCCTAACCGACTGCGTCACATGACTCCCAATTTAGTGTCCTCCGAGATCGCAATGACTCCTTTTGAGGGACTTATTGCTCTTGTTGGCCAGCTGTAAGGTATATTATTATTGTTACTTGCTTTCCTACAGGTACACTCTTGCACATTTGAGGTTCATGTTGTTTAATTGTGAATTGTTTAACTGAATGCTCTTGTGGTTCTTCCCTTTGGCACTCTTCCCACAATCCATGCCTCATATTCCCACAATGTTTACATTATATTTACATTTAGTCATTTAGCAAATGCTCTTATCCAGAGTGACTTACAGTAAGTACAGGGACATCCCCCCCTCCCTGAGGCAAGTATGGTGAAGTCCCTTCCCCAAGAACACAACATCACGTAGTATAGCCACAGCCGGGAATCAAACTCGCAACCTTCCGATCACTATCCCAACGCCTTAACCGCTGAGCCACGTGACTCCCCCGATGTCCCGGTTTTTAAGATCCGTGACCGATGCTCTTTTGTAAAGCTCGGCAGTCGCTTTGGATAAAAAAGCGTCTGCTGAATGAATGCATGTAAGTGTCAGACCACATAAACACTTTAAGCTTCACTAACAAAGCTATAGACCCAGTGGGGTTCCATAGGGGGGAGGGGGGGGGGGTTCCTGGAGGAACAGCAGATGTTTCTAACACCAACTAAGGTGCCCTAGAAAACGATGCTTCTCTGGCAGAACTCTAACTTGAACATAGAACTAAAAGGCGGCAAATTACCCTGGAAAAGTAAGTCACACTCCTGGATGGTCGTCCTTGTTCACAAGGTCCTCACGTATCTCTAATGTAGGTAGTCAGGCGGCTCAGCAGGTTAAGGCGTTGGGCTCATGATCGGAAGGTTGTGAGTTCGATTCCCGGCTGCGGCTATGTGATATTGTGTCCTTGGCAAGGCACTTCACCCTACTTGCCTCGGGGGGGGGGGGGGGGGGATGTCCCTGTACTTGCTGTGAGTCACTTTGGATAAAAGCGTCTGCTAAATGTAAAAATGTAAATGAATCTTTAAGATGGAGATTCGGATCAACCGCGGTTGTCATTGAAGGGGAGCCGGGAAAGATCACGTCGTTTGGACTCCCTCCAACTTCACTCGAAAGCCGTACCCTCCGCTGTCACCCAGCCCCCCCTCCGCCCTCCGCCCCTGTGCGAGCCGCGCCCAGCGACACACTGCCCTCCAGCAGAGCTCAGCAGTGCTACACCAGCAGACACATTAGAGAGCTTAGTAAGCTGCGCCGAGTGATTATGACAGCGCTGTCAGTGATGGATGCCTTTGGACTGACGTCAAACCAGAGAGGGGGCATGGTAAGCCTTTGCCTGGATCAACCCCTCCCCCCTCCCTCCTCCCTTCGTCTCTTTAATCCGTTTCGGTGTGTACGAGCGGCTGTGTTTGTGTTGACAGAGGCGTCTCTCGTAACCTCCCCCCGCCCGCCCGCTGGTCGCTTGCAGCTCGTCGGTTTCCTCGAAGGCTTTAGCTTTACGGCCCTGCGATGTCGCAGGCGCCTGGGCTCTTATGACCTGGATTAGATCTCCATCAGTCACCTACATGCTGCTGCAGCGGTTTTGGGTTCTGTTTGTCATGCAGGATAACTCTCGTGAATGCTGGCCTGCCTGCTATTCGTAGAAAACCCCCGAACAGCAATTGGAACTATAGCAGACTCCTTAATCATCCCATCGATCTCTCCCAGGGTCCGGGGCCCCTGAAAACGGGGGGAAAAGTCAGTTAGAGCTCCCGTCTTGTTATTCTTCCCGAACCAAGGCTGATGACCTTTCTTCCCCGGCGGTGCACTGCACCCTGGGAGAACGAGTGTCTGGGTCAGTGTATGTGTGCCGCTGCGTCTTTCTCTCTCTAATAACAAGGCTCCTCTCCGGGTTCCGACCCAGAAACCACATCGACCGCACGGCCTTCTGAGTAGCTCCTAACGGAATGCCGGGGGTTTGTTCTTTGAGAACATTCTGGAAGGGAAAGAAAGTTCGACTCGTCTTTCTGGACACGAACGGCCCCTTGTGTCCTCTCTTTGTTGGGTTTGTTGTGATGATAGCCGCCTACGCTAAAGCATGGTAACTCTTAACTGGCATGTTGTGGCATATTAAGACCCCCCCTGCAGAAAGCTGAAGGACCAGCTGACGTGTGGGTGAGAGATGATAGCAACTAAGCTTGGTGCAGGAACTGTGAAAGACAGCACCCTGCCAGCTCGTATTAGCATCGTGGAGATGCTCCGAGGCGCATGTTAGGCCAGGGAGATGGAATAAATGAAGTGATATAGGAAGGATACGTATCTTAATGAGAGTCAAGAGCTTTTTTAGTCAAACTTTTGGGTTTTGGAGTTAAACTCCTTGAACTCCTGTCAGGAAGTGTGTATGCCAGCAGGAGTATGACATGGCTTCTTTCTTCAGCTCTAACAGCTTTGCTTTGGGTACTGCAGACAGCACACACACACACACACACACACCCGTGAGCCAGAGTACGTGCGTGTGTTGTCTTCTGAAAGTTGGCCGAACGGAAGCGTGACAAACAAGCACATCACAGATTCTTTGTTCTCTTCCCTGACTTTCTGAGACACTTTCTTCTCTCTCACGGATCTCTCTCTTAATGTTCGTTCAAATGTGACAACATGTAACTCATACTTGGCCAGCATTCCTTTCCCCCGTCTGAATCTGTCTCCCATGCTGTCATTCTATCCATTCCCTCTTTACTCTGCAATCAATGTTCAAAAATGCACTAAGGATCGTATCACAATTTTATTAGAAAAATTAGATATTTTCATCTCTCATTTGTGCCATGCTTGGAGCATATATCAATACAGTAAAAAACCCCAGACCCCAGAGGATAGTAAAGCAGATTTTCGACGATGCTGTTGCAGCATTTGGTCCTTCATGCCGTTACTATACAGACACTGGAACATTCCTAACACACAGTACAAACACCTGCCCAAAAACACGTCATGTCCGATAACAAATCGCAATTAATTAACATTGATCAGAATAACAAGAAATCCCCCTTCGAAAAATAAACTTAAACAAGACTGAATTTTGCAACTTAAAATGTTATGTGCTGAATACATGTCACAGCCCAAGGCACCCAGGGTTAACCACATGGCAAGTAACAACATTCTTACAGAAATACTTGAAGCAAACGACAATGACAAAATAATGACTTTTACAGTCCGACTTTGCAGTGTCCTTCGCAACTCAGGCTGAACTCCTCTTCCCCTTGGCTTTCTTCGTCAGTCACAGTGCAAGTTCCGGAGAGGCGGAGGGGGGGGGGGGGGGGGGGGGGGGGTTTGGGAGGGGGAGCTGTTTTTATCGAGGGGGTCAAACATTACCATCACTTCACGGCGTCAAACAAGGATTGACAAGCTGACAAGGGTTAGACGGACAGCGTCATCTCTCACTGTCGGAGGGTGAGGAGGGTGTGTGATTCCGCAGAGGGGTGTGAAGTGTCCCAACATAAGGCTTGGCTTGCCCCGCTGACGGTCCTGGGTCAAACAGACGAATCAAAAAGCTCAAGTGCGCTTGCAAACAAAACTCCCAAGAATAAATTAAAAAAAAGAGAAAGTGATATCAACACATTCCAACAGGAGTTTCCAAAGACGAAGGATTTTTTTCTCTTTTTTTTTTCAAGACCAAAGGAAATTTTTGCACATAAATATCTACTCATGAATAGAAATCCCAGATTTAAGCTTATCATTAAATAAATATATCGAATTGTCTTTAACAAAGACCCCCCCCAAAAAAAAAATTAACGACAGAAGCTCAACCACACACGCAGGCCTTGTTGTCACGACGATGGTTCAGTTGAGTGAACGGCACGGCTCGAATGTCCATTTCGTCGCTCCGCCAAATATCTCTATGTTGGTCTCTGACCATGAGAACACGTTCCCAGCCTGTGCTTTGCTGTTGCAGGTTGCCAGGTTGTAGATCTCTCCGATAGAGAGCTTCTTATCCCACATGTTCAGATTCGCCAGCTCGCCAACAAACGCTTGGGTGGCGTCGAACCCTCCTCCCAGGGTGTCCTGTGGAACCCCCCCAAAAAAACACACGGTTAAGGTTCATTTGGGGGGAGGAGGGGGGGGGGGGGGCTTGCAGGTGTCGGTTTCATTTGGATTTCGAGATGCAGAGGAAGATTTAGGCTTGTTCACGGACAATCAATGTCGAATCATGCGGCTACAACCGACAGTCTTCAATCTCCTAAATCTCCTAAACTATCACTCAGGTTTTTATATCAAACATTTCTCATTTGTTATATTGGTATAGGGCAATTCAATGAGCACCAGTTGATTTATTCACCTAATGTGGTGGTATTCCGTTGTAATGTGTAGCTCTAGGGCTTTATTAAGTGGGCCAACCTTAATTGGCCAGCCTATCAATGTCCCTGCAATCCCATTACATATTATTACAAATATTATTTTCTCTGGGAAGACATTTAGTCCTTAAGCAAACGCTCTTATCCAGATCGAGTGGAGGACGAGTGACGCTTTGTAGTATTTTAATCTTTCCTGAATAATATTATAATATATTTGTTTCTGTTGATAGTTGGCCGTGTCTCACCTGCTCTTGGCCCAGTACCAGCACCCCCTGCGGTTTGATGGGGTGATACGGAGCCAGGTTCTCCCCGCTGCCCCTCGACACGCCGTCCTGGAAAGCCTCCCACACCCCGTCTCTTGTGGTCCACGTGATGCAGATATGATGCCATTTCCCGTCGTTGATGATGAAAGGTAACTTGGCCACCTGAAGGAGGGTGCAGGGGGTGTTAAGGTTCAACTCTCAACAAGGATGCCATCATCATTCATCCTGTCCTCTTTACCATAAACAGACACACAGGTCATTTATCAATAGCCCTACGACAACAAAAGCACCCGCTTGGCTGATCTGATCGGCATTTTCATTTGCACATTGTAATCCATACATCCATGCCAGCTTGTTACATTTACATTTCACATTTACATTTATTCATTTAGCAGACGCTTTTATCCAAAGCGACTTACAAGAGAGAGCTTTTACAAAAGAGCATCGGTCATTGAGCATAGCAACGTGATAGACCCTGAAAACAGTGGGGGTTTTTTTTGTTACCTTGTCGTTGATCAGTATCTCCATAGGGTTGTTCCCCCACTCGATCAGCACCAGCTCGTTGGCCTGTCCTGGTACAGCGTAGGAGAAGGGCGTGCCCACACCGGGAGACGCATTGGACTTAATCCACAGACACACGGTGAAGGCGTACATCTCAGGCAGGCTCCTCTTGGCCTTGGCGTACATGTAGTTGGTCCTTAACGGAAAGGTCAGCTGGAACTTGTCCAAAGGTCCGTTGTCTTTCCCTGGTGGATGAAAGACAGTGCTTTTGTTTAGATAGATAGATAGATAGATAGATAGGTAGATAGATAGATAGATAAATAGATGGATAGATGGATGGATGGATGGATAGATAGATGGAATAGATAGATAAGTCCTTTATTGTAATTACACGTCATGCAACTAAATGTTGTGGGTACTCCCAAAAGCAGCAGCATTTCAAATAGAATGTACATGTACATAATATAAAATTTAGATGTAAAAATATATTAAAAAAGAGTAGGAGGAGGTAGACAGGGTGAGGTAGTTCTGGTGATAGCGGTGTGTGGGGTGGGTTCATGTGTGTGTGTCCTTGGGCATTTGCAGTCCTTATGGCCCAGGTTTAGAGACTATTTGGATGGTTTCCCCACGTCTGATGGATAAGATGAACCTGCAGCCTATATTGGACGAGTCTAAGGGCCTTATGGAGCCTATATGGGACGAGTCTAAGGGCCTTATGGAGCCTATATGGGACGAGTCTAAGGGCCTTATGGAGCCTATATGACAAGTCCAACTCAAAATGGTTGTCAGTTTGTTTTGAGTGCGACAGGCGCACAGTGGATGGAAACTGATGCATTTCCCTCTTCTCTGCGGTAATGGATCACGTGAACGGCATAAACCCGGGGGGGATATTTCTCCTTTCTCTTTCGCACGCTCTGTCACGCGCGCTCCCACGCACGTACACACACGAACACACACACTTCCCTTACACACACTTCCCTTACACAAACTCTACACTATACGACGTGTGTTCACCGGGATGGTCAGTAAGGGACATTTCTAGACCTCGAGCGACGTTCCAAAACGCGCTGGTCTGTGCGCGTGCAGTGTTGGACACGAGCGCATTGAAGCAGCACGCACCCTTTAAAGTTATGCGACTGCTGCAAAAACCCGAGGACTTGCTAACACGGTAAAAAGCATTCGGTTCGGTTGCTCTAAATGAAATAACACCAAGGACTGAGATTATGCAAAGTAATGCAGCTTCCATCACCCCCCCCCCGGTCCATCTCCGCGCGCGCCGTGGTTGCTGCGGCAGTGTTATGGCTTCGAACCCGCGCGCTCTGCGTTAGTTTGATCCGGAACGATTAAGCAGATATTTGGATCAGTTAAACCTTCATATTTCCACCGTCATATTCGATATTCAGGGAATAGGCTAAACATTCCGATGACATATTCAGCATCTGATCTATCACAGCCATGCGATGCACACGTGCACGAAATCCTGCAGATCTGATCTCCTGCAGATCTGATCTCCTGCTGGGATCATTATTTTTCCCCGGGTTCCTTCATGCACTCACCTTTCTCCAGATCCGTTATCCGGTGATGCATTGAGGTCAGCGTGGACTCCACTCGGTTCCGCTGGTCCGTCTCGTTCTTCTGACCCGGTTTGGTCTCCTCCAGGGTGTTGACCCGGAACAGAACCTGCTTCTCCATGTCGTCGATCTTGTTCTGGAGAAGGTCTTTCAGGCTGTTCGCTTGAACCGAGCCGTTGTTTCGGCTGTATTGCTGTGAACGGGACAACAGGACCAGGCAGATACAAATGGTGAGGAAAGGACAGAGGAAACGACATAGAAAAGGACGGAGGAAAACGATATAGGAAACGACATAGGAAAAAACGACGGAGGAAACGAGCTGGGCTATTAAAAGATGAGGATCTATATAGGTGCGCCTACAAAGCAGGGTTCCTTCAGGGTAAACCGCGCTTATCTCTTTTCGCGAGGCTTACTGCAGGTGTTGTTGGATCAAAGTGACCCGATCTGGAGTCGCGCGCTCTTGTTTTAGTAGCTAATGCAGGTGGAGGTTATTAAGAGGCTATATGGCATTACAGACAGAGGACAACAACCTTATAGGTCAGTCTAACAGACGCCTGTCTGTACTCCCAGTAAACACAACTTCACTGACTGCAAATGTGAACTACACGAGAGAGCTCGTGCTGCGCTATTGCACGTGCAGAAACTGCCCAATCCAGACATGCATACCTCGAGATTCTCCAATCTTTGTTTCAAGGTCTGTAAAGTCTGTCCCAGTTGGGCCAGCGTGTCCGTGGGTCCCCGTGAAACATCCCCCATCGTGTTCTTGACCCCTGGCCGCCTGCCTGCGGCTCCAGCCTCGGGCAAACTCTGACTCTCGCACCGGCTCAACTTAGACGTTAGTTCCCTGATCGTCTCCTGTTGGTTCATGATGGTTTCCTTCTGTTGAAGCACGGTCTCTCTCAGCTGCATCACCGTCACCTTCAGGTCCTCCGCCGGACCGCTGTTCTGCATCGTGGCCGCACACAGGTCCATATCCTTGGGCACAGACGTGCAAATAAACTGAGTCTGTCCGAAATCTTGCGCAGACCCTTGAACTATCAGACACGCGAGGACCACAAGTTTCCAGGAGAATTCCTCCATGTCTCTGTGAAGTTTCTGTGAGTTTCTGTCTGCTGCGGGCTGTGTTTAGGGAGCTGTCCTGTGAAGCTGTGAGCTGTCAAGGCTGCTGGTGGGACTTTATATAGAGCTGAGGAGGAGAGGAGCAGGCTCGCTGCATCACAGCGGGGAGGCAGAGTCACTCTCTTCATCACGCCCCACCCTCTTATTTAAGGTCGTCCAACTTCCAGCCTTTTACGCCTTTTAACATGGTAATTCACGTGTGCTGCTGCGGGACAAGACTGTTTCAAACACGCTTTTCCTCGATATGGTAATAGCAGTGGATCTGTTATGTAACCTATCGTCATGTAAAATGAGCTAGTTTAAAACAGTCAATGAACCTCAGCTCTTATTCTAGTGTTAAATAGTAGTAGGCAATTTGTTATTATGTCATCATTTTTTTGGTTTGAACATGGATCTATTGCGTTCCACCTTAAGATAAGTCCCTCCCCCAAATGCTCCAGCGTAGCGGGGATCCTGGCAGCGTGCCTGTCCCACCTCTCTCTCTCTCTCTCTCTCTCTCTCTCCCTCTCCCTCCCTCTTGCTCTCTCTCTCTTTCGCTCTCTCTCCCTCTCAAGCTCTCTCTCTCTCCCTCCCTCTCTTTTTTTTCTCACGCATGTCTTCAAAATCACACCATGTCATGGACGGAGAACTGCTGGTGCAGTACAGCTATATTCTCCATAGGATATGTGGACAATAAGATTCTATTATTATTATATTTTTATAAAATGTTAAATTAATGTGACTTATTGGATATTAAAACAGACACAGATTGTAGATTCAATTAATTAAGTGTATGGTTTGAACGATTTTCCTTTTAGATCCATATAAACACCTTTGATTCCTTCCATCCATGGTTCTGTACCCCCTGATGTCTAATGTGGAGGCTTCACTGCAGTTATGTGGTCTGATCCGGGACCGTGTTGGTGTCTGTCTACAAACTGTATGGCTCGAATTTCCAGTAAGTGCTGAGTCGGATGATGGGAAATGGCTCCATCGGAGAGGCGCTACAGGGATGCATAATGCTTTCAAATCATTAATTGAACAGGTTGTTGCATAACTTCCTCCCGGGCATCTATATTAACATTGATAAGACAAACAGGGACATGGGGGGGGGGGGGGGGGCGCTTTCTCAAGGATGATATTCTTTGTGTACGTGAACATATTTAATATTCTGTCCGTGAAAGTTTTTGTATCAACTCATAAGGAAAGTGGATAGTGGAATAAAATGCAGTCGGAACCTACAGATGGTGATTAGTGTAAATTATATTAATTCTCTTAATTTGGACATTTGGAAATGCAGATAAGTTTCCTCGGCGGTGTGTTAAGTCAGTTATGGAACGGAATAATCCACTAGTTTCTTACATGTTATTGGAGATTTGGAAAAAATTGCACACACTATTGCTTTACTCAAAGCTCAAATAAAAGCGCGAATTGACCCATCAGTCCAGTTTAATTTGCTTTAATTATCGATCGCGCGCGCCCTAATCAGCAAGGTGCCAAGCTGCGCGAGAGAAATAGTGAACATAACAAATGCTTAATGGCAAAGTCTAATTGTCGATGTGAGAAAGCCATGTCGCAAAAACACCTTAGCTCAGCATTTACGCAGTGAAACAAAGGACCTTTCCCATTAGGCACGTGCATTGTGCATGAGGTCATCACGTTAAGGTTTATTATCCATCCGCTTACCCCTAACCGGTAATGAAATCGCTATTTACCATATGGAAACAACGGAGATGAGATGCATTCGATGTCCAGCGATGATTACAGTGCAGTCAATCCCCTTAGGGGTTTGTAGCACAGCAGCTCGCCTCACATCTTGATTCATATTCATCCTTCCTCCTCCTCATATGAACAGGAGCACCGCCATATGCTTAGCCAGTCGCTCCCTCTCCTGTGTGGGTACATCGCCATGTGCCATCGCCACTTCATCTGAGATTAGTCAAACATGAAGTATCAAGTAAACTGTCATGTGTGCGGACTCCTTGTTGTCCTACTTGTTTCGGAGTAATCAGATTTGTGGCGCTGCAAAGTTCTTCAGCCTTTACGTTCCTTTTAGAGGACTTGACCTCGAAGCACCTGTTTAATGTGGCTGTTTGGCTTAAGATCAGAGGAATGACCGATGTTGTGGTGATCTGACACAGTGAATATAGATGAACCTGTTTCCTCTCCTTGCTGTCCCTCTGGTTTGGGGTTCTAGGCTCCTGTTCGCTCTAGACAGAGGTCACAGACAGTCTCAGGGTTCTAGGCTCCTGTTCGCTCTAGACAGAGGTCACAGACAGTCTCAGGGTTCTAGGCTCCTGTTCTCTCTAGACAGAGGCCACAGACAGTCTCAGGGTTCTAGGCTCCTGTTCTCTCTAGACAGAGGCCACAGACAGCCTCGGTCTGCCTCCCATCCCCCAAGGCTTCTCAGCTGCTCTCAAACAGGTCCATGTTTGTCTCAAAGAATGTCTCCTTGTTCATGTTATGCCATAATGCCAACATTGCAGCATTTAAAGGTCCCTCAAAAGTCAGATTAAATTACACATCACAGAGCTTTGGCACGCACAGACACACACACACACACACACACACACACACACACACACACACACACACAGAAAGAGTATCTTCCTGAATAATGCAAGGGCTTAATAGGACCCAGTCTAATGGCAGAGATAAATAAGAACCATTTCCAAGTCTGGCACTGCAATGCTCGTTTACACGCCCAGCATCTGCAACAGCAGGAGAAAGAGGGGAGGAGGGAGGGAGGGGAGGAGGGAGGGAGGGGAGGAGGGAGGGAGGAGGGACGATGATGAAGGAGGAGGAGGGGTAGACCAGAAGGGGCCCGATCACAAACACAGCAAAGCATGAAGAGATCTGTTTGGTAGAAACCATTAAGGGGGCGTGGCTGAGTCACATGACCTCGCGTTCACGTCCCCCCCGTCGTTCCTCCACCGGCCCTCCAGTCGCTCATCTTCCAGGGGATAACATGCGGCTCCATCCCTCTCCCAGTCTGGAGCCGGGAGGCACTGCAGAGTGTTGAGCCAGCCTCCTGCCTGGGGCTCCATGTGCCTGTCCCCCTGCCTCGTTATCTCTCCTCCCACCCTGCCTCGGGAGCTCCCCATGGGGCTCTGTCTCTGGGGCACCTGCCTGACTCGGAGGCTGGCTGACTGAGGAGTTCAATCCCCCTGGGGGACCTTGGCTTTGAGAGAGTGAGAGAGACGGGGGAGGGATATGTGACACGCACACACTCTCACACGTACTGACTTTCTTTATCTCATGCTGGCTTTCTCACACACACACAAACACACACAGACAGACACACACACACAGAGACAGACAGACAGAAAATACAGACAGACAGACAGACAGACACACAGACACACAGACACACAGACACACACACACACACACACAGACAGAAGACAGACAGACAGACAGACACCCACAGACAGACAGACACACACACACACAAACCCACAGACAGACACACACAGACAGAAACACACACACACACACCCACACACACACACACCCACACACAGACACACACACACACACCTACACACACAGACACACACACAGACACACACACAGACACACACATGAAGTGGGACAGGATGAACCAGACATTGGGAGGAGTCTGCTTGGGTATTGTGCCTCATCCATTGTTTCCCCATAGACTCTCATGTACGTCGGCATGGAGAGAATGATTCAGACAGTGACCTTCGCTCCCATTATCTAACGCTTCGCTCTCTCTGACACGCCAACACGCTTGCTTTGCGTCATCCGTCCCAGGCACACCGCAGCAGAGAGACTTTGTGATCATGAGGTTGCCAGTTCAATTCCTTGAGGGCTGAGGCAGCATGACGTTGTGTCCTTGGGCAAGGCACTTCACCCTCCTGTCCTCAGGGGGGGGGGAATGTCCCTGTACTTGCTGTAATTAACTCTGGATAAAAGCGTCTGCTAAATGATTACATGTAAATGTATTCCTTGTGACAAAACAAATGTGAGGCTGGGTGCGTTCCTCTGATGCTGAGGGAACTTGGTACTAGTTCTCCAAGGTCCGTACATTAGTTAGCCTCACTATGACAGCGCTTGTCATTGGCTTGCTAGCACTGGGCTTACTGGGTGACGTTCCAGGACATTCCCATGGACTCCATATGACCCAGCATCAGCAGCAAATGTTGGGTCATAAACCGTATGCTGACGGGAATTAGCTCTGCAACGGTGGAAGACATTTTTCAGAGCGGAGCAGATTCAAATGTAACTCTAGGGGTGAAACTTTAATGAGCGCTGCTGGCCAACTATCGGTAGTAATTTTTGTTGAGATATTCACGCTGGAAAGGGCAGCACAAAGTTAACAGTTGGTGGTTATAATGACTAAACTGTGCCAACAAGTGTGTGAGATGGTGGAACTGGTCGTGTTTGTCTCTCTCTGCGTGCTACTGAGGATGTGTGACGGAGAGAGAGAGAGAGAGAACTGGGGGAGAGATGGACCAGTGAGCTGTGATGACTGGAGGCCATTTCTGTTTCTGTCATGGGAGACAGGAAGTGGACCACGGTAAAGAGAAAGAGAGAGAGACCTTGACCATGCCCTGTTTCCCAATGAAATCAGTTTATTTATTAGTTTCACTGAATAAATAGCCTGTTGTGATCTACAGATCTAAGACTCTGGGCCCCCGAGTCCATTTTGGAGTCAGGCTAGTGGGGCATTTGATCGTTTCTCTCATCTGCAAATACGTTTTTATTTTTGGGAAGACGCAGCAGATTCCACCCACATCAAACGCATGGCATGAGCAGTATTGTTGGTCAGCTAACTTAGGGAGTCGTTAAAAGCAGGCCTATCCAATGTTGCAGTCATTATTGCATTTCAATATCTGAGGGGGCTTTAAAAACTAAAATAAAAAATGAGAGTCCGCTTAATACTATTTTACAGTAGCAGGTTTTATTTGTATATTTAGTCATCTTGTTTCTTTTTCTGTTACACGGTTCTGGCAGTTAAGGCGAGAATCGTTTCTTTAGAGCGATGCTGGAGAGCGAGGGCTGTGGATCTCAGGGTGAGGAGCAGCTGTGTTTTAGGGCTCAGTAACGGGCTGAGGATACTCCCTGTTAACGAGCTGAGGATACTCCCTGTTAACGAGCTGAGGATACTCCCTGTTAACGGGCTGAGGATACTCTCTGTTAACGGGCTGAGGATACTCTCTGTTAACGGGCTGAGGATACTCCCTGTTAACGAGCTGAGGATACTCCCTGTTAACGGGCTGAGGATACTCCCTGTTAACGAGCTGAGGATACTCCCTGTTAACGAGCTGAGGATACTCCCTGTTAACGAGCTGAGGATACTCCCTGTTAACGGGCTGAGGATACTCCCTGTTAACGGGCTGAGGATACTCCCTGTTAACGAGCTGAGGATACTCCCTGTTAACGGGCTGAGGATACTCCCTGTTAACAGGCTGAGGATACTCCCTGTTAACGGGCTGAGGATACTCCCTGTTAACGAGCTGAGGATACTCCCTGTTAACGAGCTGAGGATACTCCCTGTTAACGGGCTGAGGATACTCCCTGTTAACGAGCTGAGGATACTCCCTGTTAACGGGCTGAGGATACTCCCTGTTAACGAGCTGAGGATACTCCCTGTTAACGAGCTGAGGATACTCCCTGTTAACGGGCTGAGGATACTCCCTGTTAACGAGCTGAGGATACTCCCTGTTAACGGGCTGAGGATACTCCCTGTTAACGGGCTGAGGATACTCCCTGTTAACGGGCTGAGGATACTCCCTGTTAACGAGCTGAGGATACTCCCTGTTAACGGGCTGAGGATACTCCCTGTTAACAGGCTGAGGATACTCCCTGTTAATGGGTTGAGGATACTCCCTGTTAACGAGCTGAGGATACTCCCTGTTAACAGGCTGAGGATACTCCCTGTTAACAGGCTGAGGATACTCCCTGTTAACGGGCTGAGGATACTCCCTGTTAACGAGCTGAGGATACTCCCTGTTAACGGGCTGAGGATACTCCCTGTTAACGGGCTGAGGATACTCCCTGTTAACGAGCTGAGGATACTCCCTGTTAACGAGCTGAGGATACTCCCTGTTAACGAGCTGAGGATACTCCCTGTGAACCAGGAGGGACGAGGGAGTTCTGGATTCAGACCTGCATGCATCGGTGAGGGAAAGTTTCTCTCTCAGGTTCAGAAAACCAACGCAACTTCCTGTTCACCGGACCCCACTTCCCCCTCCCAGCAGCCCCCTGGAGATTTCTTTGATTCCGCAGAATGTTTTCGACGTAGGAAAGGAATGTTCTGGAACAGCTCGGCGTTCCAGGTGCTTTTGTAACCCGACCTCAACTGTCCACAGCTGGGTATCGCATCGCGACAGCTCACACTTCCTCCTCTAGTTCCACTGGAATCTCATTAACGAGGAACGCAGCCAATTAAAAGCAGCCTGCTGTCTCTTAGGCAGTGACCCAGCTCCCATCATGCCCCTCTGCAGACAAGTCAGGCTCCGAAGCCATCGTTAAGGTCACCCGTTTTTTTTTGCTGCTGAAAAGACTTTTGTAGGGACTAAATTCTCTCTGAGGTGTTTTGCATGGGGACCCCAGCCCACTTCCCTGTGTCTATATAACCACTGATGAAAAATTACCCATGCAGAGATAATTAAAGTGGGACCCGCAAAGTCATCTCACAGTTTGGCTCCTTCTCATCACCTTTGGCACAGCTTGGTTTTGCATATACAGTAGCAGAGTTCAAGGAGACTTGGTAGGGCTGTTTTAACAAGGATTAGATATTCATTGGTTATACACTTGTATGGGGAGACATTTTAGGTTAGCATAATATAGTGTCAGAGTGCGCCTCCTTTGCCGAAAAACACATGTTCTGTTTGGTGTGATGTCACAGGGTGATAATGATGTATCAGTGACTTGGGAAAGTATGTTTCTGGCTGTTTATTGCTCAAGAACATCGCTGGCGTTCCGTTTGTATTGCGTTCCACATGGGCTCGTGATCGGAGGGTTGCGAGTTTGATTCCGGGCTGTGCCAACATGATGTTGTGTCCTTGAGCAAGGCTCTTCACCTTACTTACCTCAGGGGGGGGGGGGAATGTCCCTGTCCTTGCTGTGAGTCGCTCTGGATAAGAGCGTCTGCTAAATGTAAATATCCTTTATGACCAAATAAGGCCAAACATAGACCTTTTCATATGAAGTCGGTGCTTGAGGCGATTGCAGAGAGACTTGATTTATCTGAATATCATGTTCATAAAGTCTGGTGTCATGGCTACACCATAAGCCGATACTCGTGCTTTCAAACTGATAGGCCTTATGCTTCACCATTTGTCTGGGCTGTAATGTGATTTATCCAGCTTCTGGTTCTACATTAGGCCGCCTCTCTTGATGTGCTCCTACCCTCTATCCATGCACGTCAGTGTTACAAGCCATAAAAGGCCGGCCTGTCAAATCTATTTGAATATCAAGAGTGTCTCTTTTTAATGTTTGAAAGAGGGCCTCTGTTGTGTAGCTTTGATGTGATGTAAAAAAAAATAATATATATATCTAGAAAAAAGACCACTTGACATTTTCCCTGCTCCTTGTCAAGGAGTTCCAGCGTTGACTAAACAAAACCCCAGATAGTTTACCCATGATGCTTTGCAGCGCTCGACATTTCATTACGCTGGATTGTTGTCGTATTAAGAGCTCACTTCATCTGTCTCCTCGCTCAGGTGATTCACATCTCGTGAAGCACGTTGCTTAATTAGCTTTCGTTCTCTCCATTGCACTGATTTGAACCAATTAAATGGACATTTTTTGGGTTGTGTCGAAAGGGAGCAGTTTTTTTCCTCAAAGTTCTCAGTTCAGAGTGTAACAGATTACACTTCATATCTCTTCACATGTTTTGACGGTGGAATTATGTTCCCGACCGTGAACTGAATCACAACCATCCACTGGACCTGGGTACAAGGAGCTCTCTTTACTGCCCACACCTTTTCAGTGTGTGTGTGTGTGTGTGTGTGTGTGTGTGTGTGTTTTGCAGCAGCTGCTCAGTGATGAATGGGGCGTCGTGTTCGCGGGGCGAACTGAAAGGCTCGAGAATGAGTGTGAGCCTGACGCTCCTCCCTGTCCCTCTCCGTGTGTGATGAGAAGACAGCATGAGGTCCTCTCCTGTGGCCCACAAGAGGCTCCCCTCGCTGGAGGAGAGGACCGACCTCTACACTCCCAACTTCC
This sequence comes from Neosalanx taihuensis, assembly GCA_030340665.1. NCBI lineage: Eukaryota > Metazoa > Chordata > Actinopteri > Osmeriformes > Salangidae > Neosalanx > Neosalanx taihuensis. The sequence continues at coordinate 8,305,361 of CM059314.1, forward strand.
AAGGTCAAGGCGTTCTCTCTCTTAATCCTCCTCTCGTCCCTTGTTCTCCCCTCCCCCCCCCCCCCCCCCCACCCTGTCTCTATCGACTGTGTTAATAACCCAGTAGCGCTGAGTGAAAGGTAATCTTACTACACTTCACACCCGTTCTTCCGTCTGGGACAACTGAGCGCGACTCTTCCCGCTCTATCGATCGGAGCTCCTCTCATATTAAGACGTCGATCAGGCGGAAGGGTTGGAGGAGCGTTCAGCGTTCGAAGGAGAACCAGCCCGAGCGGTTCATGAATGACTAACAGACGCCTGTCTAAGTGTCCATCGATCCCCCCCCCTTGGCCCCTTCTGATCCCTCTTCGGATTGTAGGGGGGGGGGGGGGAGTTCATATGCACGCGAAGGCCTTTTAAGTACATCTCCCTCATCATTAACGGGGCAGCTTTCTCTGAGGTTACGGAAGAGGCCGCTGCCATCTGATTGGCTTATGTAGGACAGCTGCTGCTGAGGGGGGAGGCCAGATGTCACGCTGGCAGGGAGGTGAGGAACTACAGACAAGCTGAACTCACAAAACGAAACAGGATTCACTTCATGTTGAAATATTAAAGGAGGCTAAAGGAGTATTTTTCTTTTGTAGCTGACTTAACCCTCATGATTTAAAAAAAATGCCCTCTTTCCTGACTGAAAATCCAAGGGAGAGAAAAAACCCCCGCCCTTGACCAATATCTGTGAAGAAATCCCCACTGCAATGATTGTTGATGGAAATTTCAAGAAGCTCACTTGAAGGATTTGATTTATGGAGAGATCAACCTTGAATGTGAGTTATGAGGGCTGGAGCGAGCATAGAACTGTCGGAGAAAATGGCTGAACTTTGAGAAAATACTGCTAATAATAAAGCTGAAGAAAGCAAAGCATTAATCATCGTCCCACTGTTGTTATTGATGGGCCAATGTTAGCTTGGCAGAAAAATAGCAACATGCATAATTAAAAACCGTGTCTCTTAAAAAAAGAGAAACTGGTGTCTCAACCTCCAGATCCACCTAAGAACATCTTCTACTGCACCTTTGATTCCTCAGAATCTTTCGCAAAGAATCTCCAAGATTCTAATTGCTTTTTTTTCTTCTTTTAATTTTTTTTATCGAGTTGTTAGCTGCATAGCTTTTCCATAAAACGCTTCTAAAAGCCTCAATTTGTACATGTTTGATTTCATTCAAGGGGGGGGGTGAAGTTTGACTGTGCCAGGACAGTGTGATCGCTTATCACCAGATGTGTTTCCTACTGTCTTCATTTGAGTACAGATTACCATATGGCAGAGACTGCAAGCTCAATTAGGACTTGGCTGTATCCTGATTCTGTCTCAGAGGAGTCAGTTAACTCGCCATTAAGAGATCGCATGGCTGGAAAAAGCTTGCGTGACGAAGCCCAACACAAATTTGCTTTCCCTGTCTCTTTCTCTCACGCTCTCTCAATCCGTTTCTTTCAATCATCCCTTTCCTGCCAGCTCTTCCGGCACTTCCTGTCCTCTCTCCGTCCGTCCCTCCTCACCTGTTCTTCGATCCTCCTTTACGGCGGCTCCCTTCTTCTTCTCTCCTTTCCAGCGCTCTTGTAATCAGTCCTCAGAGGGAGATTCCAGCTTTTCTTCCTCCTGTCTGATTCGTCTCTGGGAACTGTTCCAGGTTCTTGGATTGAGCCTCAGTCAATCATGTCACCATGCTGCCGACCCGGAAAATAAAGAAGGTAGAGAAGAAGGAGAGCCGGGCAAGGTAGAACAATCTATCCCTCCCTCCCTTCCCTCCCTTCCTCTCCTGCCAGCCATCGCAGGGTCCCAACCTCCATCACACCTCTGAGATGGGATTGGTTTCCCCAGCGAAGTGGACACTGGGACCAGAGAGGAGAGGAGCCTGAAGCGTTTATGAGTTTCTCCCACAGCTGCTGATTGCTGTATGGAGGGGGGCTGCTGGGTGGTCACCAGTGCCTCTCAAAGGACATTCGGATGATTACTGCGCTGGCGAATGCACGGAGAGAGGCTTTTTCATGGTCCACACAGTCTGGCTGGTCTACAACTTTCATGTTTTCTGATGAGCTGAGAGCCTGGTGGGGGAGGCTGCGTGCACCATTACGTTTTCGTTTCCATTCCATTTATTTCATTTAGCAGATGCTTTTATTCAAATCGACTACCAAGAGAGATAGCTCCAAACAGCTCATGACAATGAGAAAGGCCCAAACATTGCGGGGTAGCCGGTACGTGAAGCGTTCATTGTGGGGAAACCAAACAAGCGCCAAAAGGGAAGAACCACAAGAGCGTTCAGTTAAACAAGTTGCAATTAAATACACGATGATAAACAACAACAGCCATAGTTTTGCAGGAGCCACACTGACACTAACGCCTCCAACAATCACTACAACAGTACAACAATCACTGTGCTTTAACTGTATCTCATTTTTCTGTACAAAAACAGTTTAATCAATCGATCATTTGAACGATGCCAACGATGTTACTCAGTGTTTTTTTTTTTTTTGTAACATTTTTTATACAAATTTGCTCTAAAGGAACTGAAATTGTGTTTGAGCGATTTGAGCAATGCAGCAGATAGAGAATGAGCTGTATGAAAAGCAGGCTTGGATCTCCTGCTGTTTGAGGAATGAGTGCTGAGAAAGACTGCAGATCAAGGACACATCAAGAGCCAGGTGTTCTCTAGGAAACATCCCCTTGTTTGGCAGCCACAAGTGGTGAGAACAGGAAGGGGTAATTTAGCAAAGACGAAGGGTGACCTTGAGAGAGGAAAAAAGACATGAAAGTGGAAAAACTGGAATGTAGAAAGTGACGATAGTGATGTGACCACTGAAAATGAAGTTGCAATAAAAAATGCCCGCCTTTCATTTTCAATGTGATATGTTCCATGGTGTCAAATAATTTTTGACGCATGAATTTTCACTTTGCTTGACTGAATAATTTATCAGTTCTTTTTTTGTGTGTGTGTGTGAAATTAGATTAGTGTAGCTCAGTTTGTGGCACTATAAAGATGTCTGGATAAAGTACCCAAATATATTCTATTTAGAGTAACATCCATTGTTTATACTTTTATGCAGGGTTTGTGCCCCGTGCAGTTTATGACACAATTCAGTTTTTTTTTCTTCAGAAACTTCTACCACAGGAAACCTCCATATGCTATTTCAGATCAATGCCTGATTAATCGATAGTTATGTTTTGAACTGTCAAATGGACAGTCATTGACCACGCTGATATTTATTATTATTTTTTTTTATTTTGGGCGGGGGGGGGGGGGATTTCTTAACGCCTCCCTCTATGCCGCGGTGCATTCTGGGATCATCCCAAGATGGCTGCGCCCTTGCAGAAGTGCTAAAGAAGTATCTGTCTGGAGAACTCGGTGACATTTGGCGGTTTATATCACAGCAGCGCGTGCTCTAAAGTAGCCACGGTTGACGCACGGTCGCGTGGCGAAACTCCGCGACGAGAGGCAGCGTCAGCTCGAGCCTGACAGCGCGTGGCGTGGCTGTGGCAGAGTGTCCGCGTGAACATGATGGGCCTCGTCTCGAGCCCCTTCCCATAGCGAAGAGCCGCCGTGCTGCCGGGGAAACGAACCGCAGGTTCCCCTGCAAACACGTCCCGCTCGAGCTCGGATTTGACGGCTTTGATATCATCTACAAGCTGTGGACGCTGCCGTACAACTTCCTGACCAGAGTCGTCTGTTCCACTGCGTCCGCTATAGTCAGAAGCCGGAGAGGTTTTCGAACCAGAATCCAGCAGAATCCCGCCGCGCCAAGGTTTGCACTTGCACGCTCGCTCCATGTGAGAAGCGCCATTTCTGCACATCTCCGCCACCTTGACACGCACCGGCTGCCAGTCGGTTGAATGTTGAAATGTTGCAAGCAAGCGGACGACGCCAAACACGTTTAGTCGGTGTCGCAGCTCGTGCACATCTGGTTAACGTCCAAATGTTGGATGTCGCGCGAGGCTAGCTCGTGCGGTGTGTTAGCCTGTCAAACTTCATCGTGCGTGCAGGCTAGCTTTATTTTGGGAGTTTTATCTTATTAAACACACCCTAAACTTAGCACGGGTTAAGTGTTTAGCAGTGAAATTATATTGGTGTGACCTTTTAGTCTTATTTACATTTACATGACATTTATTCAGTCTTCCAGGCAGTCAAGTAGCATGTTAGCATGTTAGCAAGCCTGGATCTGTCATAATCTAACTGTAACGTACTGTCAACCTGCTCCCTTTAACCGCCTTATAAGTTGACATTTAGTCATTTAACAGTCATTTAGCTGCCTTACAAGCACATACAGGGACATTCCCCCCGGGGAGAAGTAGGGTGAAGTGCCTTGTCCAAGGACATTTTGTCATTTGGCACAGCCAGGAATCCGGAACCGGTCTAGTTCTGATTACTAGCCTGATTCCCTAACCTGACTCCCAGAGGTGTTTTGCGTTTAGATAAACTACTGTCACTAGTTTGCAGTGAAATAAGCTTTATATGAATTGCTGTGCAGTGACTGTACGGGTTCAATGGTGATGCAAGTTTGATATCCAAATATTGACTGTCTGGTGAGGACATCTCAGATTTCACTACTAGTCTGCTAAAATACAGCAGTTGTATTGGATCTTAGAAGCCAGTAGTAAGACACTCATCTGGCCTGTGCAAACATGCATGTATGAAGCTGTTTTTGACCAATAGCAAGGATGTTTTGTTGTTGTAGCCTAATGTCTCTGAATGTGCACAAAATACTGACAAGCTACATGTAACTGCCCACTAATGCATTGATCTGAAGCACCTCTCCCTCCTCCTCTCCTGGTTTGATCTGAAGCACCTCTCCCCCCTCCTCTCCTGGTTTGATCTGAAGCACCTCTCCCCCCTCCTCTCCTGGTTTGATCTGAAGCACCTCTCCCCCCTCCTCTGTCCTGGTTTGATCTGAAGCGCCTCTCCCCCCCTCCTCTCCTGGTTTGATCTGAAGCACCTCTCCCCCCCTCCTCTCCTGGTTTGATCTGAAGCACCTCTCCCCCCTCCTCTCCTGGTTTGATCTGAAGCACCTCTCCCCCCTCCTCTCCTGGTTTGATCTGAAGCACCTCTCCCCCCTCCTCTCCTGGTTTGATCTGAAGCACCTCTCCCCCCTCCTCCTCTCCTGGTTTGATCTGAAGCACCTCTCCCCCCTCCTCTCCTGGTTTGATCTGAAGCACCTCTCCCCCCTCCTCCTCTCCTGGTTTGATCTGAAGCACCTCTCCCCCCTCCTCTCCTGGTTTGATCTGAAGCACCTGTCTCAAAATGCAGCAGCTCGCCTGGTTGTCAATCTACCCAGACGCTGCCATGTCACCCTGCTCCTCATAGCCCTCCACTGGCTTCCCATCATGGCCTGTATGATTCAAGACCCTGGTACTGACCTTCCAAGCAGTGAATGGGACTGCCCCGAGCTATATCAACTCTCTCCTCCAGCCTTACACCCCTGCCTGCCACCTACGGTCCTCTTCTGACAATCATCTAGTGGTCCCCCCTCTCAAGTGCGCCAGAGCACAACACAAACTCTTCCCCTATCTAGCTCCCCAATGGTGGAATCAACTCCCCACCTCCATCAGAAACACAGACTGTCTCCTCACCTTCAAGAAAAGGCTCAAGACTAACTTATTCTGAGAATTTAATGGCACTTAGAAATATAATCTGTTGTTGTTGTTCAGAATTACTTTTTAATCCCGTCCGAAAACTCGCTAGTGTTGTTGCTTTATTGTTTGCGTCTTTTAAGTAGACTACTGTCCGCCAGAGACTCACCTTAAATTTGTAATTTGTTCGGCTAAAAGCTCTTATAGCACTTCCCTTGGCACTTATTGGTTCTCACAATGTATATTTCATTATTTATAGGCCTGCTATGTTTGGGGTCTATCGCGTTGCTATGCTCAGTGACCGATACTCTTTTGTAAAATCTCTCTCTTGGAAGTCGCTTTGGATGAAAGTGTCTGCTAAATGAATAAATGTAAAAGGCCCCTCCTCTCCTGGTTTGATCTAAAGCACCTCTCTGTCCTCAGGGCCCTGATGAAAATGGAATCAGAGCTACTGAACTCTCCAGCCGTGGGCCTGGCTGAGGAAGAGGAGGCGGACATGAACGACTGGAATCTTCCGCTGGCCTTCATGAAGAAACGGCACTCGGAGAAGATCGAGGGTTCCAAGGCCCTGGCCCAGAGCTGGAGGATGAAGGATAGGGTAAGAACCTTGAGAACGTTGAGAACTCTGAGGTTCTTTTGACTTTGTCTCTCTCTTCCTCTCTGCTTCTCTCTCTATCTCTCTCCCCCCTCACCCTTCTGCCCGCTCTCTCTTTCTGACACTCTCACTCTGCCTCTGTATCTTGCTCTCCCACACTCTCTCTCTCTCTCTCTCTCTCTCTCTCTCTCTCTCTCTCGCTCCCTCACACTCTCTTTCTCTCTCTGTATCTCTCACTCTCCCTCCTTTTTCCTGTGTACTTCCAAGATGGTGGCCCAACACATGTGTATACAGTTCAGCCAATGTGCAGTGACTTCTTCCTCTTGGTCTCTCCACTCACTCACTCACTCACTCACTCACTCACTCACTCATATGGTGTTTGCGAGTTGTGGATTCATTGATCGTCTTTGTGTCATGGTAAACAATATCACCAGTCTACCATTGATACAAATGACCATGGAATTTGCTTGTTGAGGCAATCAGAGTAGGAGAAAGATCAGATAAACAGCAGCGAGAACAGACGTGGCTATAATTGCGTAACAAAACTTTGGGCCTCCTGGGTAATGAAGTTTTAGTCCGCTCATTATGCTCCCATCAAAGCTAAGTTTCCTAGCTGCCTGCTAAGGCTGAACTGTTTCACAACCTGCCAAGTGAAATAGGCTGTTGAGGTTTCAAGTTATCTACTCGCATAGTTTGACATGGGATCAGGGTTTGGCTCCAGGTGTCTGAGCAAGAACGTGTGGTTCTTGCTGAACCCTCTAACAGTTAGCCTCGTGTCAAATCCCAGCTCATGCATTTTCACCTGGCTGAAGGCTGTGGGTGATGAGCGCCAGCGTTTCTGCTCATCTGTTCAACCCCCATAGCACTTTAAGACAAAGGTGGCTGGTGTTGGATCCCTGCAGCAGCCACGCAGGGCGATGAAGAGCTATAGCTGCAATAATGCCAAATGTCATGCTGACATGGTTCATACTAGCAGTTTTTGTTTCCCCACCGGCTATCAAGATGCTCTGCCCAAAATGAATTACACTGCGCTGCCGTATTAACTACTAGGCATCAGGAAGCGCTGAAGCAGAATTTACTATGGAACACGGACCCCATATTCATTACAAAGCTCTCTATATGACTTTGCAAGGCTTTGACCCAAAATGTCTCCCAGTAAGCCGTGTGTTTCCTGGAGTGTTTATGAGTGATACTCGATGCTGTGGTTGGCTTTCTGATGTGGTTTATTATACAGCCCCCCCCCCCCCCCCCCCCCCCCCCCCGGTGAACTCCATGGTTACCATGTCTGCTCCCGCGGGTCATGTTTCCTCTCCGCTCTCGTCCACCAGGTTGATTTAAGCTGATCGATCGGTCGATCGATCCCGAACCGATAGCCTAATTGGGCAGAAGAGTCTCCGCTGATTTGGCATTTCAACGGTTAAAAACCTTTTGTCAGGAAGGAACGGGGGGCCGGGGAGGGGTGGGGGGGGGGGGGGGGGGGGGATTGTCACGTGACACAAGGGTGGTGGGGGTGGGGGCGGCTATCGAGTGGTCAATAAATGATGTGCAGCATCGTGGGAAATCAGCAGTTCACACTTCAGTTGGGCACATTCCACCGTCTGCGGTTAAGAGTCGGGAGGGGAGGGGAGGGGGGGGGGGTGGGTTGGGGGTGGGGGTGGGGGGGAGGAGGGGCGAGGTGGACCAATTCCAAGGCCCATCAGTCAGGATTTGAGGTCCCTCCGCAGGAGGAGTCTGCCAGTGAGCTGTGTGGCCGCGTCGCCGAGGGTTTGAAGCGTGTCCAAGGAGGAGCTGGGCTGAAGTTCAGGGCCAGGGCCTTCTGTGTTTGCTCTGCGACCGCATGCTAAGGGGGCTGCAGCGACGGGGGGGGGGGGGGGGGGGGGGGGGGAGATACCAGAGAGCCAGGGCCCCGTAGAGGTGCGGACCTGTTGGTTTGTGTTTGTCCCACCAGGCAGCCCTGTGATTGGCTGGACACACACGCCCCTCTGAAGAATCCCCCAGTGCTGCGACACGTGAGGGGCTGATATGTGCATCAGATGACTGGTGACCTGTAGTGTCACACACTCTCTCTCTCTACGTCTCTCTCTCTCTCTACGTCTCTCTCTCTCTACGTCTCTCTCTCTCTCTCTCTACGTCTCTCTCTCTCTAAGTCTCTCTCTCTACGTCTCTCTCTCTCTCTACGTCTCTCTCTCTCTCTCTCTACGTCTCTCTCTCTCTCTAAGTCTCTCTCTCTCTCCCTCTACGTCTCTCTCTCCCTCTACGTCTCTCTCTCCCTCTACGTCTCTCTCTCTCTCTCTACGTCTCTCTCTCTCTCTACGTCTCTCTCTCTCTACGTCTCTCTCTCTCTCTCTACGTCTCTCTCTCTCTCTCTAAGTCTCTCTCTCTCTCCCTCTACGTCTCTCTCTCCCTCTACGTCTCTCTCTCTCTCTCTACGTCTCTCTCTCTCTCTACGTCTCTCTCTTTCTCTACGTCTCTCTCTCTCTACGTCTCTCTCTCTCTCTAAGTCTCTCTCTCTCTCCCTCTACGTCTCTCTCTACGTATCTCTCTCTCTCTTTTTATGTATCTCTCTTTATGTATCTCTGTCAGATAACAACACAATAAAGACAACAGTCAATGTTTAATCATTTGCAAACCCTAATAAAGCCCTGGGGAGCCCTGCCCTGCCCCCCTGGGGAGCCCTGCCCTCCCCCCCTGGGGAGCCCTGCCCTCCCCCCCTGGGGAGCCCTGCCCTCCCCCCCTGAAGAGCCCTGCCCTGCCCCCCCTGAAGGGCCATAAACATTCCACTGCTGTCTCTGTCAATAAGGTGTCATTCTGCTAGTGCAGTATCAGTGCAGTCAGTTCATTACCCACCTTCGCTGCACACTAGTCATTAACGCCTGAATACAATATTTATCTCCCTTCTTCTTCAAATCAATATCTCACACCTATCATTCAGAATGGTAAGGGGCTCCTGCTTTTTACTCACGGAGAGGTGGATTCCCTTTCCTTTAATCTTAGCTGATATTGAAATGTTTGCTCCAGGGAGTGCTGCTGGTTCCTAAGGGGGGGGGGGGGGGGTTACTCCTTACATCCTTACAGACGCTCATCGCTCACTCGTTTGGTCTGCATGTCGCTAATTGCATAGTTCTGTGTGTCTGTTGTAGAATTGTGTTTTCGTTTTCCTTTAGTTAGTCCTTGAGGTTCTAATACGCGTATCGTCATGGCAACCGCAGCCATTGTTGGGAGATGGCAGGGCTGGTGGAGATGGAGCCTCATAGACACTGGATTCAAGAAGTAGGACGCTAGTGAAGTTGTGTGTCTGTCCTCGGTGTGTGTCTGTCCTCGGTGTGTGTCTGTCCAGTGTGTGTCTGTCCTCGGTGTGTGTCTGTCCTAGGTGTGTGTCTGTCCTCGGTGTGTGTCTGTCCTGTGTGTGTCTGTCCTTGGTGTGTGTCTGTCCTAGGTGTGTGTCTGTCCTCGGTGTGTGTCTGTCCTCGGTGTGTGTCTGTCCTCGGTGTGTGTCTGTCCTGTGTGTGTCTGTCCAGTGTGTGTCTGTCCTGTGTGTGTCTGTCCTCGGTGTGTCTGTCCTCGGTGTGTCTGTCCTGTGTGTGTCTGTCCAGTGTGTGTCTGTCCTGTGTGTGTCTGTCCTCGGTGTGTGGCTGTCCAGTGTGTGTCTGTCCTCGGTGTGTGTCTGTCCTCGGTGTGTGTCTGTCCTCGGTGTGTGGCTGTCCTTGGTGTGTGTCTGTCCTCGGTGTGTGTCTGTCCTTGGTGTGTGGCTGTCCAGTGTGTGTCTGTCCTCGGTGTGTGTCTGTCCTCGGTGTGTGTCTGTCCAGTGTGTGGCTGTCCTCGGTGTGTCTGTCCTCGGTGTGTCTGTCCTGTGTGTGTCTGTCCAGTGTGTGTCTGTCCTGTGTGTGTCTGTCCTCGGTGTGTGTCTGTCCTCGGTGTGTGGCTGTCCTCGGTGTGTGTCTGTCCTAGGTGTGTGGCTGTCCTCGGTTTGTGTCTGTCCTCGGTTTGTGTCTGTCCTCGGTGTGTGTCTGTCCCTCGGTGTGTGTCTGTCCTCAGTGTGTGGCTGTCCTCGGTGTGTGTCTGTCCTCGGTGTGTGGCTGTCCTTGGTGTGTGTCTGTCCCTGTGTCTGTCCTATCTGTGTGTGCCTGTTGTGTGTGTGTTTGTGTCCTGTGTGTGTGTGTGTGTGTCTCATGTGTGTTTGTGTCGTGTGTGTGTGTCCTATGTGTGTGTATGAGGCTGCTGGAGGGAGGCTGCTGGAGGGAGGCTGCTGGAGGGAGGCTGCTGGAGGGAGGCTGCTGGAGGGAGGCTGCTGGAGGGAGGCTGCTGGAGGGAGGCTGCTGGAGGGAGGCTGCTGGAGGGAGGCTGCTGGAGGGAGGCTGCTGGAGGGAGGCTGCTGGAGGGAGGCTGCTGGAGGGAGGCTGCTGGAGGGAGGCTGCTGGAGGGAGGCTGCTGGGTATCCCTGTCCTGGGAGAGCCTCTGTTCTTGGCCTGGAGGGAGGATCAATGCTCCTACTGGCTTTAATGGCCTCCATTTATCGCTGCTCTTACAAATTGAATAATCACTGACCATTGATCAGCATGGAAGGGGGGGGGGGGGTCTGGGGGGGGTGGGGGGGGGTCTGGAGGGGTGTGGGGGGGTGTCGCCTCGAGTCCCGTGCCATGTTCTTAATGAGAGAGGGGGAGTTGCCAATCCAGTCGATTAGACACACGTTTGTGCGAGCATCTGTGTGTCCGCACTGTGTACGTGTGTTGTGTGTGTGTCTGTGTGTGTGTGTTCTCCTGGCTCACATGGCTCAGCAGGTTAAGGCGTTGGGTTTGTGTTTGGAAGGTTGCGAGATCGATTCCCGGCTGTGGCTACATGATGTTGTGTCCTTGGGCAAGGCACTTCACCCTACTTGCCTCAAGGGGGAATGTCCCTGTACTTACTGTAAGTCACTCTGGATAAGAGCGTCTGAATAATGACGAACAAATGTATGTGCTGTGTGTGGGTGCTGTGTATGTGTGCGCGCTCTGTGTGTGTGTTGTGTATGCGCTGCGTGTGTGTGTGCGCTGTGTGTGCGTGCTGTGTGAGTGCATGTGTGCTGCGTATGTGTATTTTGTATATGTGCTGTGTATGCGTGCTGTATGTGTGATGTATGTGCCGTTTGTGTGCGCATACTGTGTATGTGTGATGTGTGTGTGTGTGCTGTGTGTGTGATGTGTGTTTTCTGTGTACACACCCATGCCTCTCTCTTCTCCCCATATGGAGCTTTATGTCGTACGGCCGCCTGTGTGTTGTTTGGCACCATAATACGTCAGATTTAACAGTCCTTTCAATGAATTCTCTGAGTGAAATCTTTCGTCGGTCGCCCAGTGTGTGTTTGCTCTCGTTCTCCCACCCTGTCAGACGTCAACACACAGCTGGATTTATGAGATTATTGGAAATCCATGAGGTCCAGGAGACCTGTGTAAAAATGTCATTTTGTAGAGACTACCCCTCTCAGATTAATGTTCACCATCACATTAGCAAGCAGGGCCGGACTCCTGATCTACAGCCTGTAGCTGGGGGGGGGGGTGATTCCTCTCCTCCCTCTCTCCCTCCTGCTCCTCTCTTCCATTCTCTCTCTTTCTCTCGCTCTCTCTCTCTTGCTCCCTCCTGCTCCTCTTCTCCATTCTCTCTCTCTCTCTCTCTCTTTTTGTTTCTTGTTCAGCGGATAACCTCTGAAGTTTTGATGTTGTCGTCCTTAAATAATACATGTTTGTAGTCAGGTGGCTGAGTGGTTAGACCAGGGTCCAATCCTGGTCCTCCGGAGTCCCTGTCCTGATGGTTCTAGATGTTTCCCTTCTCCAGCACACCTGATTCCCATGATCAGGCTTCCACAGAGCTTGATAACGACCCATCCATTAGAATCAGGTGTTCTGGAGCAGGGAAACATCTAGAACCTTCAGTGGCTCTGGAGGAGCAGGATTGGACACCCCTTGGGTTAGGGTGTCAGGCTAGAAGGTTGCCACAGTAACAATCAGCCAAATCACAATCAGAATACCTTATTAATCCCCGAGTGGAAACTCTTTGGCAGGACCTTGCCTACCAACCAGACTAAGTACATGTATCGGCGCCAACAAGCTCACGGGAAGAATCATTTAAAAACACACCGGGCCCCCATGAGCCCCTGCTGCCAGCTCTGTTTCCATGGTGAAGGAATGGCTGCTGCCAGTGGGGATGAATGGGCCCCGTCCTCATGCAGAGGATGAATGAGGGGGCATCAATGGGGAGGCGCATCTGCTCGCTGTCAAGCCTAAATGCCACTTAAGACCAATGATGAGTAAAACAGAACGACTCTATTCCCCATACGTCTCCATTACACTCGTGCCAATTGATATCACATCTTTTATTAATTGTCTCGCATTTGATGCTGGTGTTTTTTTGCCATGATAGTAATCACCTTGGCTCCCTTGGTTGTGGATGGATGTGTGTGTGTGTGTGTGGATGTGTGTGTGTGTTTTACTGAGTGGAGCAGCTCTACAGAGGCATCATGGACGCCACTGTAGGCAGGAGGAAATATAACAGATTTCTTTCCGCCTGAAAATGTTTCGTGATCATGTTTTGAATGTAGACTGCCTTAAAGGCCTTCATAATCTCACCGTGTGTGTGTGTCCCACTGGCACACTGACCTTTTCACAGGCCTGATGGAGAAGGCAGAACTCCTTAATTACTTTCATAATGCTACACACACACACACCTTCCAAATGCCACATAAGAGCAGGTCAGTCACCTGCTGAATCCATGTGCATTGTGTTATTTGTGTAACAGGAGAAGATCACCAGGTGTCTTAATGTTCCAGCAGTATTGACATGATCCTAGAAAGGCCCATATTCCTCACACATCAGAAACTCCTGCATCCACACTGGACTCATCCATACAGGAGATGACCTGTCTCCAGGCAGGGGTGGAGGATCAGGTGTGAAACACACACACTCACACACACACACTGACACACACACACACTGAAACACACACACTGACACACACTCACACACTGACACACACTGACACACACTGACACACACACACACTGACACACACACACAGACACACACTGACACACACACTGACACACACACACACTGAAACACACACACTGACATACACACACACACACACACACACACACACTGAAACACACACACTGACATACACACACACACACACACACACACACACTGACACACACACACACACACACTGACACACACACACACACACACTGACACACACACACTGACACACACACACACAGACACTGACACACACACACTGACACACACACACACAGACACTGACACACACACACATGCACACATGACTCGTAGCCTTATCGACCTGTGACTTGCTAGCTGACCTGTGATCAAAGCTACTGAGCAGGACATCGGATTGGCTCAGGGCCAGGAAGTGAAGTCACGTACCTCACAGGCAATAGAGGTCATTGATTGGTCTGTCTGTCACCTGCTGTGTTTGAGTCTATGGGGTGATATGGGGGCGGAAAGGGACTGGGGTGCCAGTGACTCAGATCTGTGCGTGTGTGTGTGTGCCTGTGTTCCTGTGTGTATGTATTTGCGCATGTGTGTGTGTGTCTGTGTGTGTGTGTTGGGTTTGGATTTATTTTGATGCTGTGTGATCTCAACCCTTCTAGCAGCCATTCTTCTCTCTCTCTTTCTTTCACTTTTTTAGAATCCGTTCTCCATCCCCTCCACCTTCTCTGTAGCCCGCTAATGTTCTTCACTGAAGCTTAGGACATGTAGCTAACAAGCTGAACGTACAGCAGCATGTTTATTTCATGAGTTCATGCGGGGGTGTGGCTTGGTGGATCCGGGGGCATTGGGCTCCCTGGTCCAGTCCTGTCACACACATCATGCCAGCCAACTAGATGAAAACCTGCCAACAAAGCTGCCAGCTGTCCATTTGACCTCTGACTCACTAATGAAATGATGTTGGGCAGGTTGGGGAGCCTGGTATCTGATAAGAAGAGTATCTTTTCCAACCATTCAGCCTGTCACCCACATGAAACCACTGGATTACATCATTCAAAACTGAGCTTTTGGAAAACCCCGACCAAAGTGAAGATTTTGGACTAGTTTTAAGGTTTTTGCGTTTGAGTTTGGACATGAATAACCGGTGTTTCATGTTCCCAAACGTCCCCATCTTTGACAACTAATGTGTTTACTGTTTTCGGACTGGCATGCTTATACCCGCGCTCATGAGTCCAACTATGCAGGTGTGTGGATGAAATTGTATTTGACATTTACATTCATCAGACGCTCTTATCCAACTGATTACGTGTGCATGCAAGGGGCAGTGGATATGTGTCAATGAAAATATCAGTGTGTGTGTGTGTGTACATTCTCTGAGTGTGTGTTTGTGCCCCCCCCCCCTCCCCCCAGATGAAGACAGTGAGCGTTGCCCTGGTGTTGTGTCTCAACGTTGGAGTCGACCCCCCTGACGTGGTCAAGACCTCCCCCTGTGCCAGGCTGGAGTGCTGGATAGGTGAGACTCCCCACCCCCCCCACACACACACACACACACACACACACACACCCTTACCCTTCAACAGAGACATGTTGTGATCCTCGATCTGTTTTGCGACGGGGAGTTTTTGAAAGCGGAAAAAAGACAACTTGAACTTGTGAAGCCCCCCCCCCCCCCAGTGCAGATTGAGGAGAGGACGGTGCGTCTCCACTCAGCTGTCATTCACAGGAGTTTATTCTGGGACAACAGGAACAACCTGAACTTCTCTCTACTCTGGCGCTCTATCTAGGCTAGGCTGCAGTAACACACACTTCCAGCAGAGCAACACACAACAACACAACCCTCACACTGTATCCACACTACATCCATACTGATATATCCACATGGAGAGCCAGTCCTCAAGATGAACAGATACACCACAATGATAATAAAAATAATAATACCTCATTTAGCGGACGCTTTTATCCAGAGCGAATTACATTTAAGTACAGGGACATTCCCCCCTGAGGCAAGTAGGGTGAAGTGCCTTGCCCCAGGACACAACATCATATAGCCACAGCCGGGGCTCGATCTCACAACCTTCCGATCACAAGGCCAACGCCTTAACCTGCTGAGCCACCTGACTCCCATGACGCATCGACCGTCACGCGATCATCAACTCAGATTCAGATTACTTTATTGATCCCGAGGGAAACTCCTTCGTATCAACGGCACACAGTCTCGCAAAGCACACAAGGGTAAGGGTGTGAGGTAAAAGATTAGAAAGTGTACACAGGGATAGGGGGGTGGGGGCAATAACAATAAGTAAAAACGTTAGGTGAGGTGAGGGGAATCCACACTAAAAAAATCGCTAAAATCCCGATGCCTACCAACTCCCACACTCTGCCCCAAGACTTCTCTAGAATTTAGATGAGCTTTTCTTTATTCCATTGATTTCCTCTCTTCAGTGTTGCAGCCCTGGCCCAGTCTCTCTCTGCTGTATTAGGACTTGATTGGTTTAGGGAAACAGCAGCAGGGTAAAGAAATGGCCAGGGCAAGATTGATACCCAGGATCTCTATTGAGTTATGTCGTTTCATAACGCCAGTATTGGGTTAGCGCACGCTCGCGGTATATTTGTTAAATTCCAATGGACAAACGGCTTGTGACTGTAAAACTAAAGATCGAGGGTGATGGCGTTTACGAGGCCTAGCAATTTGTTTTGTTATTCTTATCGGGTGAAAAATAGCATCTGGTGAATGCAGCCTGTGCTATTGGTTTGACTTTTTAACACAAACAGTTTTGGAACTGTGTAGCTTTTGTGGAGTTAAATTCTGTGTATTGGGATGGATAGATATATCAATATAGATCTAGATCTAGGTAGAGTGGGAGATTGAGACTGAGAAGTTTCTCTTCACTGCTCAGGGTCAAGTTGAGTTCTCAGTATCTGTTTAGTTATTGTGGTGTTTACAGTGTTTTTGTTGATCTGTTGCAGTGTTTACAATGTTTTTGTTGATCCGGGGGGTATTGCACGAAAGTAGAATAAAGAAAGCCAGAATAACTGAGGAAGCGCGGCTTGACCTAGTCTGGCCGTCGTATCCTGGGTTAATTGGTTGCACGTTTGCCAAACCAGGATGAAAAGGCGCGGCTATGTCAAGCCAGATGTAGGTAGTCAGGATTAATGCGTGTTCACGGCATTCTTAAATAGACCTCGCGATCGCTCACAGAATCACCGATCAGAACATGGAAAAGAGTTACGCAACATATTTCACGGCCGCAGAACAACAGCTCCTGATGGAGTTTTATGAGGAGGATAAGGATATTAATTAAAAAGGACAATACTCAAGCCATAATAAAAGAAAGAGAATAAACCTGGCAGACAATAGCGGACCGGATTAATGCGTTAGTATTCAAAAAGTGTACAATCCTCTGGAGCTGTCATAATTGGGCTACAATTAAGCATGTCCATAAGTTTAACTTTTTCTGCGAATGTTACGTAGGTGTACAGCCACAGTAAATATTACAGTAAACCGCAACTTTATTGATGCACAGGTAGAGAAGACGCGGAGAGACTGTTTATCCAATCAGAATGCAGAACACAATGCACGTGGCAAATCCGTGAAGTGAACCGTGATATCGCGAGGATTCACTGTACTGAACCATGATATCGCGAGGGTTCACAGTACTGAACCGTGATATAGCGATGGTTTACTGTAATGCAATAAAACATATTTATGAAACCTCGACGGCAGTTTGACAAGCAGTCTTCATCAGCATATCAATATAACACTTGGCCAGAGTAATAATATTACCACTTAAATCAATATTAAAAGACTGTTGTAGATTTAATTGAAATGAGAAATGACAATATACTAAATATGTGTAAATGTTAAATGCATTATAATTAAAATGATGCAACATATTTAAAAAGATCATGGACATGCTGTAAAACACGTGAATTCCTCACAGGATTGACTGTGGAAATGCAGGTGAATCACTAGGATTAATCTTAGCCTGGCTGTTAGCCTGGTCCGGAGCAGGCTAGCTGCGGAGAATAAATCACCATGGTAACTTGGCCAGGCTAAATGTTATCTGCTTTCGTGCAACCGACTTGAGGCTAAATTCAGCCAGGATAACCAACATAGCCCGGCTTAAGCCCTTATCCTAGTTTTGTGCAATACCCCCCCGTTGCGGTGTTTACAGTGTTTTTGTTGATCTGGGGCCCGTTCTTCGTACGTCGCTAACTCAGTTAGCCGGATTTGATTGTTAACGATTTGGCATGATCTTGGATCGTTTGGTTCTTCGAAGCTCATCCTAGACTTGTCGTCATAGCAACAGGTCCGTAAGCTCAAACCTGCTCGGGAGCAGGCTTACTTCATGTAAACAAGATTAGATTGAGGCTTTATAAGCGGAGGAGATAGTGAAGTCTGTCGCAGCCATACGCGAGCAACCTCTTGCGGAAGGTGGGAGAATAATTCGCAGAGCTTTTCAAATTAATCGGGTATTGCTGGATAAAGTGTAATTGTTGAGAGATACCGTTTTTTTCAGCCTTTTTCTTTGTGGCTGTTATAAATAGACAAACAAATCATTTAACAGTGGTTTTTAAAAGGGAGGAAAAATAAGTGGCTTTTTAAAATAAAGACAGTATGAATTAAAGGCTACCATTTTGTAGAATATTCTTGTATTTCACTTTTACTTTAATTTGTCTGCTACTTTTTGTCAGCCCACTCTCCTGGCATTTGCAGATTTTGAGGTGTTTGTTCCCTGTCATTTTAAATAACGACTCAAGTTCGGCATAACCTTCCATTAAAAGATCTTGTTCTTATTGGGAGAAAAAGTGGGCACGTTCTTTGGCCATGCTGAACAGCCAATAGCAGCGTTGCTGATCAATGTTTCTACTATCGATACATATCCCCTTTTAAGCCAACACATGATCGCGCAATTATCTCAAATAACTACATCCAGTGATACTAATCATACACAACAGGTTTGTTCGAAGAACCCAGTTAGCCGGATCATGGTTAGCAGGATGAAATCATCTTGGATGTGTCATTTGATCTCGGATGTATTAAGCGACGTACGAAGAACGGGCCCCTGTTGCAGTGTTTACAGTGTTTTTGTTGATCCGTTGCAGTGTTTACAGTGTTTTTGTTGATCCGTTGCGGTGTTTACAGTGTTTTTGTTGATCTGTTGCGGTGTTTACAGTGTTTTTGTTGATCTGTTGCAGTGTTTTTGTTGATCTGTTGCGGTGTTTACAGTGTTTTTGTTGATCTGTTGCGGTGTTTACAGTTTTTTTGTCCCCCCCCCCCCCCCCCCCCCCCCAGATCCTCTGTCCATGAGTCCACAGAAGGCCCTGGAGACGATTGGGGCCAACCTGCAGAAACAGTATGAAAACTGGCAGCCTAGGGTGAGTGGGTTCATATCAAGCTGCTTCCTCCTCCCTCTCTTTTAGTCACTCTCTCTCTCTCTCTCTCTCTCTCTCTCTCTCTCTCTCTCTCTCTTTCTTTCTCTCTCTCTCTCTTAGTCATGCTCGCTCTCTCTCTTTTAGTCACACTCTCTCTCTCTTAGTCACTTTCTCTCACTCACTCATGTTTCCCCTTCTGTCTATTGCTCAGCTCAATCTCTCCTTTAATATCAAGCTGTCCTCTCCTCCTCTTTTGCACTGTCGATTATCTTACTCCTTCAATTGTCCACATTTCTCTTATTGTCTCTCTTCCTCTCTCTCACTCAATGAACTCCTGTGTGTGTGTGTGTGTGTGTGTTAGTGTGCTGTATTTATATACTTTAAGGATCATTCAAGGTGGTCCCCAGGGTGGCACTCAGCCTTATGGCTCATATACACTGACTCTCAAATATGTATCCCATCATTCTGTTCTGCATGCCCAAGGATCCTGTCTCCTATTTCTGTCTCATTACTCATACACACACACTCTCTTATACAAACACACACTTTTTCCACTCTCTCACATACACACTTTCTCTGTCTCATACTCACACACATACAGGCCATGATTGTGGGAGTAGTGTTTTGGAATATACAGAATAGTTCCAGAACAGTGTAATTGTTTGTGCTCTCACTGTTTTAATGCCAACATAAAAGCTATGCTGAAGCGTTAGAAGGTTTGTCCTGTGGGCGTGCACATGGTTCTAACTTGGTGTCTTCGTGTGTAGGCGACAACAGTTTTTATTCATTTATTTACTTTTTTATTTGTTATAGAGGGACAGTACACATGAATTGACATTTTACAGATAAAATGTAAATGCACCCAATTATAGCGAAAAGGCTAGTTTCCATTGGTAGTCCCCCTGCCAGAAGGAGAATGGCAAAGTTACCTATCAATGAAAAAATAAATTACAGGCAACAATAAAAACAATAAACAACAACAGTGTCTGAATCCAGATACTGGACTGTTTTATTGTTATATGACTTCAAGTTGTGTGGAGTCTACTTGAGTGCCAGCCAGTCTACCAGCCAGCCAGTCTACCAGCCAGC